>JAZGTJ010011494.1:0-16860 GCA_036877575.1 Botia almorhae
CAGGCCAGGACCAGCAGACTGAAGGACAGCTTCATCCCTCAGGCTGTCAGGAAGCTCAACTCTCTCCCTGCTCTGCTCCCACTCCCCTCACTCCCCTCTTCTGACCCCCAAACTTTCTGAACTCTGACACACACACACACACACACACACTGACCGGCACCAGTCACTTTGTGCAGCATTGGTCTGCCATCTACCTCACACTAATCATAAGTCTGTTACAAGACTGCTCTGACACTTTTACACTTTTACACACTTCCAAGCTCTGTTGCACTACATTGTTTACATGGTTTGCACTCTCTTCATCTCCTTCACTTTTATATATTGTGTAATTGTATTTATTCTTAGTTTTTTAATTCTACCTTTTGTAGTTAATGTTACTTTTTGTATTTAATGTTACTTTTTGTATTTAATGTTTCTTGTTTGTATTTAATGTTTCTTGTTTGTATTTAATGTTCTTGTATGCACCACGGGTCTGAGAGTAACGCAATTTCAATTCTCTGTATGTCCTGTACATGTGGCAGAATTGACAATAAAGTTGACTTTTGACTTTGATAAATGAATGTTGATCTATTTAACACTGCACCCGATATGGTTATATGGCTAGTTCTGGTCTTGTTCTGCTGGAGATACAGGCTATTAAAAAGCCATACAAAGGCATCTTTGGATTAATAACCCTAAAGATTCCGAGACATTGATAAGGGGGAATACAAAACTATGTACAAAACAACATGATTCGGAATATTAGCCTACCAACTTATCAAACTATTATCTTGCTCACATTTTATGGTTAGTTAGCTTTGTAATGGGGTTTGGACAAAAAAGGTCTGTAATAACTGGAAAAACAGAGTATGTATAAGAGTTTGAACGGTTCTACAAGGTGAAAACATTTTCATGCATACATCTGTGCACTTTTTAAAGGTTAGAAATTAAGTATACCTGTGCCTACCTGTCCATGCCAACTAGTGAAATTCTGAGCCCTTGATCAGAACAACTGTATGTTTATTTAATCTTCATTATTATAATTATTTGCTAATAATTGTGTTTATTTTTTACTGGTTATTTTTTATCCAAATACACAACAAATGATGAACTCATAAAGTTACTGGCCACTGTTTTAATATATTATATCAAATGCAAAGCTAATTTCAATAGACATATCCCATGGTTATACTGCACTCTAATAAACACAGAAGTGATTGCAATGCCGCTGCAATTAGATTGCCTACAATATCATTGCATGGATAAGTTAAGAACAGAGGCTGGTGGCAGTGAGTTGTGTTGAAGGAATTCAGCGATTCTGAATGTTCATGATTGTCACAAGCACATACGCACTTTGGTCAGAGTGGAACAGATGCCATTAAAGTGCGACTAAAATGTTTACACAACTGTTTATTGCAATTAAGATCAGCATATACCACATTATAAAATGATTATGCCTTCTATAATTTTGAGCTTAATCATATTATTTTGATTATTTTGAAGTATTGTGTTTAATTGCAATACTGCCTAAACATGTCAACAAGTACATGGACTGTAATGTACCGCAGATATTTCATGCTGTGTTTATCCAAAATTCTACACAGCAGAATTTTGTTAAGGCACCGGTCTTTCTGTTAAGGCACCGGTCTGATCTGGGTTTGTTTGTGTTGTGTCATTGTTTGTCTGGAGCACATGGCTGTCAGTTGGTATTTGTGTTTCTTGCAGTTGTCTTCAGAGCTTACACTCCAAGCGTCACAACTCGCTTTGCACCAACACCAGCTCACTACACTCACAGAGGAATTGGTCAAGGCGATTCAAGGAGCTCGTCTCATGGATCCAGCCTCGGCTGCTACAATACCGCCTCTAGCTCCACTTCCCAGTGCCTCAGGTCCGGTAAGCCCTCGTTTAGCCTTTCCCGAGAAGTTCACCCTCAAATGGTTCACCCTCAAGATGCAAGGGATTTTTGCCGCAGTGTTCTTTTGTTTGTTAATCAACAGCCATCTTTGTACCCCATTGACGCTAGTTGGATAGTTTTTAACTTCTAACCGGGAGGGCGCTAGACTGGGCAACGAAAATGTGAAGGCTGGATGGGTCAGTGTTTCCTACCTTTGACGTCTTTCTGCGAGGTGTTCGAACACCCGACAGGAGGTAGAAGCCCAGGTGAACAATTATTAGCCCTCACTCAGGGTAACCTAACTGCCTCTAAATACGCATTAACTTTTTGCACCCTGGCAGCACAGACTACCTGGGTTGAGGATACCCTAAAATTGCCTTTTCGCAGTAGTTTAAATCCGGAGCTCCAGTCCGAGCTCGCCTGTAGGGACAAGGGCAGGAACCTCGGAAAGTTTACTTTATTGTTTATTGATTTATTGTTAACCAGTAGGCAGTTGTGGCCTACTGGTTAGTGAGTTGGACTTGTAATCAGAAGGTTGCTGGTTCCCTCACCTCATCATTCCATAATATTAGCTCAGACAACATGAACCAGTCATCTCCTGAAGAGAGGAAGAAAAGTGGGGACCTACATGTTTCCATCAATGTATCCAAATGGTCAGTCAAGCAAATCAGCTCCCAAGAATCAAAAGTCATACCACAACCCACTAATCATCTCATCTCTCAATTACCCCCTCATCATTCGGTGAACTGTGCCATTGAGCTTATACCTGGTGCTGCTCCCCCTAGGTGATGCATCTTTCCCTTATCATAACACGAATCTGAAGCCATGAAGGAATACATTAGGGAGGAACTCGAGAAAGGCTACATTTTAGCCATCTAATTCCCCAGCCTTAGTGGGGGTTTTTTTCGTTGTCAAAAAAAGATGGAGGTCTTAGACCATGTATAGATTATCATGCTCTTAACGAAATAACTGTCAAGGTTCGATTCTCTTTACCCTTAGTACCCACCGCCTTATAACAGCTCCGCCAAGCCAAAGTGTATATCAAACTCTATCTCCGCAGTGCTTATAATTTAGTACAAATGAGAGAAGGGGATGAGTGGAAAACCGCCTTCTCCACCACATCTGGTCACTACGAATATTGAGTCATGCCATTTGGCCTTGCCAACAGTCCCTCTGTTCCAGCACCTCATTTTTAGGGTTATTATTAGTAAAGATGGTGTTGCCATATCTCCAAATTTCAACATGTCTCTCCTGAAACCCGCTGGTGGAGGCTGAGGAAGCACCCAGAGGAAAGACCCCCCTGATCATGGTCCACGGCGAGGAGGCCTACAGAGTTTGTGAGTTTCTGGACTCCAGGCATCGGGGTGGTACGTTACAGTACTTTTGGCAGACTGGGAGGGGTACGGCCATAGGAAAGGTCATGAGTAAATGCAGGTGATATCCTGGATCCCACGCTGACCGAAGAATTCTACTGGTCTCATCCGGAGAAGCCGGCCCCTCGTCCCCATGGTAGACCCCAGCCTCTTCTCCACCGCACCACCAGAGGGAACCATCACCAGAATACTAACCAGAATCCTGCCAAACTACAACTCCTTGTTTTTATTTCTGCCTCCAACATAATAACATGTCATGCAAATTGCCTGTTAATTGTTGTCTACGGTTGGTTTATATAGCTTATTAACGCAGGCAATGCACCACTGGGGGCAGTACTGCAGCTTGACGCTTGTCTTTATAAAGTTCAATGCGTCGAAGAATCTGAGTCATGTGGCATGAGCTTAATAACTAGAGAGAGAGAGAACTGATGATGAAGATACTCTATCAGGTTTCTATTTTCATTTTGTTCTTCTAAGGTCAGTGTGACTTTGTGTTTCACTAATTTAGCTCTTGACTCTACATGGTCATTTTCCGACTGTTACAACTTTAAGAGGCCACTTTGATCATGGTGATCTAATCTCTGTCCTTCTCTTCCCTCTTTCACCCACAGAGAGAGCAGATCTGATTAGGCTGATAATACAGCCAGAGACACAGAGGAGCTTATGCAGACCATCCTCACCTGAACACGTACAGCACACACGCACACATATGTGCTTTACAGGGACTTTACATAGGTGTAATGATTTTTTTAAAACTGAGCTATTTAAATTTCCTGTACCCTTACCCATACCAACCCTAACCCTCACACAAAATTTTTGCCATGATTTTATTTACAAAACACCATTTAGTATTTTGTATGCACATACACATTAACTTATCTATATAAATAGGGACATTCCATATTGTTTTTATACACAACTAGTTTTAAACAATATAACCTAACCGACACCCTAACCCTAACAGAAAACTTTCTGCATTTATTAATTTTTTTTAAATTATTTTTTATTTATAATAATTATTTTATTTTATTTTAAAATGTTGCTATATTTTATAGTGTTTTTACAAATCCCAAAAGGAGGTTTTGCCCAGGTTTGTCTGTGACGATGACGCTGACACAGTAGGATCCATTCGCAGCACTTTAATGGTAATCACATAAAATAAACAGGCAAGTGTCAAAAGGTTCACCAGCAAACAGAGCAATGTAGGCGAAGCAAAACCAAAACTTAAAGACAGGCAAAGGTCGGGGCAGGCAGCAAACAATCAACAAAGTCCGTATTCAAAATCAGAGGCAGGCAGCAAAACATCAAAAAGTGCGAGAAAACGCTCTGAATTGTAGCTTATGGCAATACAAGACATTGCACCAACTGGTGCGTAAAACTGGGCTTTATAGCGCAGGTGATTGGAGACAGGTGGGAAGCAGGAAATCATCAGTCCTAGGAACGAGGGTCGATGGGACAGTGGTGGGTATAGTTCCAATACAAATTAATATTTAGGTGAGGGTTCCCTCTGGCGACAGGGAGGAGGAGGAGGAGCGACCTCCTCCGTAACACTGTCAGAATTTGCTGACTTTTTGGTGTATATTTATCTCCAATATATGATTAAGTAAACCCACACACCGACCATTTCTGCTTTGGGCCTTAAACCCACATGCGCTAGGTGAACAGCAGACAGTACATTTAGATTTTATATATAAACACATCCACAGTTTTAAAGAAAACCAAAATGAACAACCAATCATCCTGTGTCAGATTTTATGGTCTAATTTATCATTTGATCAATACCATGTAAGACTGGTTCCAATCAGGAATGTTCTTAAAGGTCAACAAATTTAAAAAATATGTGCCTGTCAACATAATCAATCAGTCTATAGAAAGACAGACAGACAAACAGATGTGTGCAGTATAATGTATTCCACACTATTACACAATACTAATAAAAACCTATTAGTGCAGAAGTATAATAGTACATATTCTACTGACTGAAGTTCTCATGCTGTCAGCTACTGTCCAGCAGAATGGCAAAATTGAATAAGAAAGCACAGTCAGAAGAGCAGGGCGTTCAGTATTCAGAGCAATCTTCACTGTCCCTACAGCTGTTGAGAGAGTAATGAGTTAGGATGGCACTCTGTGTGTGTGTGTGTTTGTGAGAGATTTGTTGAATGTATAGATCTTCTAGCTCAGCCGTCTTCATAATCGCTGCACTGTAAAAAGTGCTTACACAGAAGAATCAGACATGAATTTAAATGAAGCTGTGCTCAGTCTTCCTCTAGTCTCCATCCCTACCTCCACACAGACGCAATGAAGCTAATGGTGAACCTAATTTTTCATGTGTTTTTAAATTCACTTGCCAGTTAGATTTTAGGGTTATGTTTAGTGCTGAAATTAGGCTTACTAAAAAATAGATTAGTTATTTAAGCCTGTTTCACCCCACAAGCGTATGCAGTACATTTTCGTATACAGCACATGCAGACTGGAAGGCAGCCGTATTTGTTGTGCTTTTACACTGGCTGTGTTTGCAGTGCGTTGCTGATCCACAATTTTTTTAGAGAGAACTCTATAATGGGAAAGCTCACATTATTTTGATTTCAAAATACATTTGGAAGAAAAGACTTGTCAAGAAAATTATTTCTTACTAAGAAGGTTACTTAAAAGGAAAAGACGAAGACTTTGTATTCACCCCCTAAACCAGGATAGAGTTTGGTGTATATTACCATCTGCCTCCCATGCCTTTTTCTTAGCTTGCAAGTCTTTATACATGACATCACATGGATCATAAAGAACTCTTTGTTGTTCTACCTCGACGATTTGTGTCATCCATTATGTCTACTATTTAGATGTACTCTGAAGATATTGTTTCCCGGACTCTTATTTTGAAGTTTCCTGTTTTGTTCCATTTTTCCCTTATTTGGTTTACTTCCTGTTTTTAGTTAATCACGATCACCTGTGTTCCATTCATTTGTATTACTATTTAAGTTCTGCATTTTGTTCTCTTGTTTGTCGGTTATTGTGGTTTCCTGTGATTTAATAGTTAGTGTACTCTTGTTTATTCCTATGACTTCTTGTAGATGTTTATGTTATGTTAACGCTCCTGTACTTATATGTTCCTACGTCTGAGTTCCAGTTTAATGGTTAGTGTTTGTATGTTTTGTTCACCAAAAAAAATATCTTTTATGTTAACTACTCCTTGTTCCCCTCCGTCGGCGCATACAAACCCTAGTTCCGTTACAGAATAACCGACCAACAAAACAAACAGTACAATTACCATTATGTGCATCTGGGTTTTTAATTTTTTCCCCATCTCCATCATGAAACTGCCTCCGCAACAATTTGGCAGAGATATGGAGAGTTATGTACAAGACTTTTTGTATTTCGCCTATGACTCCACGTGTGGTGACCTCACCCTAATGGAGGTATTTTGGTGCGGGCTGGACGAAATTCACCGCTTTGTCATGCCACATCCGGATCCAGTCTGAACTCTGTGGTTGAGGGAATCCGAACTCACAGCAGATGAAGCGGAGTCCAGCCCCGGGTCATCACATGTGGTTGTCAACAACCCGGAACCCAACAACCCTCTGCGATGCGGAGCAGCAGTCTGAGCCCACCGCGGACGAAGAGCTAGAGCCCCACGCGACCAAGAGATTAATTGCCCCTGAGCCAGAGCATAATGAAACATCCGACCAGGAGCGTGATCCAGCAACATCAGACGGGCAGTGATTGTGATTGTGGATGTGATTGTGGACTATGAGGGTAGTTTGGAAGACCCTGCCCACGACACAAACACTGGGGGTGAATATAAACTGGACATGAGTTCTGAAACATTCATTTCTCCAATTTCTGAAGAACTATCAATGTCAAATACAATCCCACCCAACCTCCCTCTCCCACCTCCTCTCATTCCTTTGTTTGTCTCCCTATCTCTGATGTTGCTGGAGCCTGTCAGCCCCTCTGCTCACCCTCAGCCCACCATCGGTGTCGTGGGCCCTATGACCCTGCGGGTTCACAATGTCCTCCAACTCCCTCGTCTCCATAATCGCCCGTCTGTCCACCAGCTCCACCAGGCTCTCTCGTCCCTCTGGCTCCACCTTGGTCAGTCGTCGTCCCAACATCTGCTCTGAACTCTGCTTCTCCGGCTCCGCCACATCATTCCATCTCACCGGCTCTGTTGGGCTCCTCCTTCCCTCCAGCTCCTCCCTAGACCTCCATCGCTCTGGCTTCGCCACTTCCCTCCAGATCTCCGCCTCCAGATCTCCGCCTCCACCTCGGTCGCTGAAGCCTTCTGCTCCACTTTGGCCCTTCGGGATCCACAACGTCGCCCTGGTTCGTCAGCTCTCTGTCTTCACCTCGGGTTCTGCTGCCTTCGGCTCCGCCGCCGTCGGTCGTCCCATGGAGTCATCGGCCTCTCCCTCTGTCGGGTCCACCATGGGTCGACTTCCCGGTTGCGTTCTGGGTACCATCTGGCTCATCATGTGCTGACTCCATCGTGCCTCTGCCCTGGCTCCTCCATCTACACCACCTTGGCCTCTCAAGTCTCCACCTTGGCTTCTCCCCCCATCAACACCACCCTGGACTCATGTTTACGGTCATCCCAAGGCCCATCCCCCTCCCTCTGTTGTGTCACATACAATGCGAGGACGCGCCGGACTCTTATTTTAAAGTTTACTTATTTGGTTTACTTCCTGTTTTTAGTTAATCACGATCACCTGTGTTCCATTCATTTGTATTACTATTTAAGTTCTCCATTCTGATCTCACGTTTGTCAGTTATTGTGGTTTCCTGTGATTTAATAGTGTACTTCTGTTTATTCCTATGACTCCTTGTAGATGTTTATGTTATGTTAATGCTCCTGTACTTATATGTTCCTGCTTCTGAGTTCCAGTTTAATGGTTAGCTTGTATATTTTGTTCACCTTATTAAATATCTTTTACGTAACTACTCCTCGTTCCGCTCCTCAGAAACTCTAGCTTACAAACCTAGTTCCATTACAGATAAATTAACCATGTTTTGTAGTTTTAGTTCCATTACAGATATATTAATCATGTTTTGTAGTTTTATTAATTAAATTAATCTTTTAGTTAAGTTTTAAACAAAAATAATTTAATAAGATAGAATAATGAGCTATTTAAACTCCTGGATGGACCGTATGCGTGACATCCGTATGCAATGTGAAAGCTTTAATCTGTTCACTGCTTTAAATCAAAAGCTTTAATCAATATGCACTGTGCGTGCAGTGTGAAACCAGCCTTACACTACATAACCATACTACGGGGTAGATTATGGTTAAGGATTGGGTCAGAACTTTATGACTTTGACTAGACTGTTGTGCCAGGACCAACAAAAGATGTTGACCCAGCAATAAGATGTTGATCTTTTGAAGATTCGTATTATGCTAATTTAATGTTAGAACATGTTTTCTCAGGTAAAGCAGTCTGTGAGGTACCCACCCTTTTTCTCAGATTGTAGTTGAGCACCAGGTTGCGAGAGAAGTGGCCGGCGAAGGGTGTATAGAATTCCAGAACCTTCTGTAAGGCGTCACGTTTGATGATGTGAAGGTCACAGTAGGTCAGAGCGCGAACATTCGCACAGGCTTGAGCTAAATTCACTTCATTCCAGAACACGTCTCCAAACACATCACCCTTTCCTAAGAGAAAATGAGAGAGAGGTAACTGAAAAAAATAACTCAATCATAATTCCCTCACAGAAAATGGCATCTCCATTTACAGACACCCAATGAGGCCCAGTATGCACTTCAAGATGAAATTGTTCAGATTAGGAATGTCATGCATTTAAATAAGACTGAGATCTACTCTAATGTGACCCAGAGTCGGACACACTACAGCAATACATAAAACCAGGGGCGCCGCTAAGGGGGGTAAAGGACAATTCTAAGGGCCCACGCCCTTTAGGGGCCCCCAGAGATCTGCTTTATTAGTAATAACACTACTAGGGGGGCCCAACCTCATATTTTGTTGTAGGGCCCAAAATTGCGAGCGGCGCCCCTGCATAAAACAGTAAAACTGTTTCAATTGCCTGTGAGTTCAAAAGTAGACAACAGGGACAGTTTTTTTTTTAAATAATAAAATTGGTATACAATTTCAAATTGCATGGGGTACCTTATGCACAACCTTACAAAAATGATTTTGACCAAAAAAACAGCAGTGTCACATGCTGGCTTAGATGTTATCAGAAGTCACTCACTAGAATGTTAAGAAGCATGTTGAGATGTTTCTTAACATTTCATTACATAACATCTTAAAATATGGATTATTTGCACTTTCAGAAGAGATTAGGTGCTTCTGTTTGCAAGAAGCTCAGCTTGACATTTTAATTTTAGGCCTTCAGAGCTTTTAAATCAGAAATGTTTCTGTGTGTTTTATGTAAAGATCTGACTACACTGCATTTGTGTTGTGCTTTGTTGTTTTTTATTTCTTTGTTCCCACTTAATGGATTAATAATTGATTACTTTAATTATTATGTACTTATCTGAATATTTTTTGTTGGTAAATGGTATACTACGGTATAATAAATAATACTTATTGTTTGATAAAAAATATATGTCTGTGTTTGTCCTTCCAAAATGAGTTATTGTAACATTAAAACAAAATATTTATAATAGTAATTTATGTTTTGACCCAATGCAAACCACAAACATACATGCAAAACCTTGTAACACTCAATCTGACAGAAAATTTGACTTACAAACTGGCCTACACTGATTAAGTTTATCGTCTTAGTTTGTAAAGGATCAGGTAAGAACAGGTACCTCTGATAACTTGACGAATACACTTACCCAGAATGGCAACAACTTCATCATCTTGAATGACCTCTAAGGAGCCTGACACCACAAAGCAGAGGCTGTCCACACTTTCCCCTGCGTGAAAGATCAAGTCACCTGGGGCACTGTGGAGGGTCTGAAACTCCATGGCCAAAGCTCGCAAACACCCGTCACTGGCCAGACGAAAAGCTGGATGTTCTTTGAACACCTTCCTGTTCAGATGAACACAGATGTCCGCTCGCATATCTTTCGGGCAAATTTGCAACACCTGCAGAAGAAATTTAGAAAAACTACATGATACATGACTCAAACATTATTTTTATTAAAACAAAACCTGGAGGCTTTCTGAGCTGTTCACTTCTCACTCTTAAGAGTTGTAAAAGTTGTATAAAGTCTGTAACTTTAAACAAGATGGGACATTTTTCACAAATGCTATTGAAGTTTTGGCAAAGAGAGGATAAGTGACATTTAAAATTAATGATGAAATTAAGAACCCTAGTACCTTATTTGTGTCAATGCCTTTGGACATGGACCAAGTGGAGACGATGTAGTCCATGACTCTTTCACTGAGGCCCTTGGGAACCTGGTAGAGCTTCAGAAAGTCTCTCACGCTGTTCAACATCTCATGGTAACGGTTGGTGTTGGCGTACATTTGCTGGAATATGGTGGTTACATTACCAAAAATGGTTGCATATAGGAGAGCTGAAAGACAGAAACACACGGTCTTAAAAAAAAATTAACAGTAAAACGCACACAAATTAAATGAATTGGCATGTGCTCTTGTGGGTAAATTTTTTAATTTGGCATTTAGCTATCAAATATAAAATATGCAACTTGAAAGAAACAATCCCATTGGAGATTGCAGACATGTGTCTCATCTGTGTTCCACTCATCTGTACAGCTTGGCAACAGTTTGGCACCATAGACATATAGTCACACATGAAGTTTGTCCTTGGGACAAACTAGGGGTTTATCCTTGGGAGCCAAATGGCCTCTGATCTTTTATATAAAAAGCCAAAAGCCGATTGGCAAGTGGAATTTCTCCCTCTTCTAGGCAGCTCTATGTCTTGAAGTGGCGTCTCTTCACCAACTGGTGTTCCTCCGTGGAAAGGACCCACAGAGGTGCCAGATCAGCGTTGTGCTATCTTTTCTCCAAAAGAGCCTGGAGAGACGTTTATCTCCCTCCACTCTTAAGGTCTACATGTTGGCCATTTCTGCTCACCATGACACTGTTGAAGGTAGGCCCTTGGGACGGCACGCCCTGATCATCAGAGGCGCCAGGAGGTTAAATCCTCCTAGGCCTCGCCTCATACCCTCTTGGGATCTCTTTGTGGTCCTGGAAGGGCTACGGAGGGCCCCATTTGAGCCCTTGAAAGAGGCTGGTCTCAGCGTTCCCTGGCTGAAGACGGACCTTCTAGTGGCGCTCGCCTCTATCAATAGGGTCAGGGACCTGAAGGCTTTTTTCTGTGACCAGTGACTGCCTGGAGTTTGAGCCAGGCTTCTTGCATGTGGTTTTGAGACCACGGCCTGGCTACGTGCCCATAGTTCCCACTACTCCTTTCCGGGACCAAGTGGTGAGCCTGAAAGCACTTTCCTGAGAAAGACCCAGCTGTGTCAAGTGCATGCACTGTGCATTTACCTGGACCACACGGAGAGCATTAGACACTCTGACTAGCTCTTTGTCAGCAGAAGAGAAAGGCTGTAAAGAAGGGAAAGGCTCTCCAAACAGAGACAGCCTTTCCCTTTCCCAGAAAGGCAGTCTCCCTGCTGTTCTGTTCCCTTGTTTTTTGTCATAGTTACCCTCATGTGTGCTAATTACTAGTCCCATTCCCTTGTTAACCTGTTAGCATATCTTCCTAAGTATATATAGCCATTGTGTTTCACTTAGCTTTTTATAGCTGTTTATTGCTCATGTGAATTTTACTAAAAAGACCAACTGCATTTGAATCCTCATCTCTGTTTGTTTTCCACACCTCCTCGTCCTTAGTTGTACTATCCTGAGGCAAATGATATGATGATAATTTTCTGTGTTTTACACATTTTTCTAATATGTAAACATTTCTGTAAAGCTGTCAGGATTTTTGCAGTTCTGTTTGGGTCAACTTGTGGCTCAGAAATCACTACAGCTTTAATGAAGTTGCTGCCTTTTAAAAGCATCTCAAAAAAGCCATCTGGGAGGATCCAATTAGCTCTGAATATTGCCTGTGTAAACATTGGAGAGCAAAGATACATGTCAGACTCAAGGACACACAGCAAAACGTGTCATCTCAGAAACCAGACACTTGCTTGCTCTGCTGCCATCTGAACCTCTGACCTTATGACAAGTAGTTGAAATCCAAACCCTAGTACACTACTTTATGACCCAAAACTGCTGATGTTGGTTGATGATGGTTTTTATTCTTTAAGATGAAATAATGTACTTCCTAAACATTATTTTTTACACTGTTGGTGCAACAATGGAGCATAATAAATGTTAAATGACATAGTCATTCTGAATACCATCACTTTAATTGAATGGAATTTTTGTAAGCTGTCTTTTCATTCCATCAGTGATACAACTAAATTACTGCCCGTCAACAGACAGACACAGGGCAAAATGAGAACTTAAATAAAGGAGCTGACCAGGGGAAAACTGGTGACTATAATTAACTAATAAGGACTAAACACGAATAGGAAACTGACCAAATAACTTAATACAGGAACGAAACCAAAACAAAGACCAGACAAACCGAAAGCACAACCATACACAAGAGTCCATAACAAAATATTTCTGTTAAGCTGCTTTGCTGCAATTGTAAAAAGTTGTTTGGGAAATAAGAAAATGACCCTAAATTGAAGAATGGTTTGAGAGTCTACAGTCTTTCCCTGTTCCAAGTAGAAGCTGGCCTTGCAAGACTGCCAACAGCTGCCCAGGGAGGCTATGAATATGGAGCTGGCAGATTTGATGGTTTGATGTTGAATATTTTTTGATGGTAGACGTGTACACAGATAAACATTTAGGATAACACATTAAGCGAATATTCCCTTTGTGAAGAGGTTCAGGTTAATGGCTAATAACTCATTTGTAAATGCCTTACAAACCATTGATAGGCAGTTACAACCACATAAATAAAAAAACTTTATGTAATACTGGCCAAACAGTAAGCCATTTTTACAGTAACTAATGTTATTAATACTTCATAAAAATACTTTTTAAATGAAAGTCAAAACTATGATTTATGTCATAATGCTGCAAATATGAAACTATATTATTAAAAAGTTACAAGGTGTTGTATTGTGTTAATATTCATAACTGCAATGTCTCATGACTCAGATCACATTTCTTACCACTAATATCAGAATATTGGTGTTACTGTAAGAGTCTCCGTTACAGTCTTTTTTTAAAACACTTATCATGTTACGTTACCAGCTGCATCGGGCAGGTTATGCTAAAAATTCATTTTTATTTAATTGAATGTATTAATTATTACTCAAAAGTAAGAAAATTAATGTCAGATGTTCTCACCTGGTTCTGCAACGGCAAGCACAAATATCTCCCTAATCTTATACACCTGACTTAACTCATGAGGTTATTGACTGAGACATCCAAAGACTTATGACATCATACAGCAGGGGTTGAAGGTTATTTGTAAAAAATGCATTTGTCTCACAGTATGAAGTGAATGAAAGTATGTTGAGGAAGTATGTAGAGTCTGTCTGCTTTTTTTATAGTCTGAAAGACAACACCTTATATGTTGTGATAAAATGCAAAAATAATCACACTGGTCACCCAGTGAAAGACAATTGTGGTTTTACAAAAAATGTTGTTCACTAAGTTACAGTAAGAATTCCCACATTCAAAGACCAAAGAATTTCCTCATGATTACTGGCCGCATGAAAGTTTGACAGTAAATTTAGATTTTTTTTAAACTCACATGCAATATTAAAAAAACATTGTCTACACACAATTTTCATGACTTTTAATATTTTCCACAACATTTTCATACTTGGAAAATACAATTGTAAAAATCTTTCATTTAAAAATCAAATGACTGTGGGCACAATGTAATGTTCATACAGTGTTCATTTTTTATTTATTATTTGATGCATATAATTTATTATTTGATGCATATAATTCAAGACGGAATGTGTCCTGTTTTTGATTGTGAAAAATAAAGTGGTTTCTCTCTCTTTTTGTCAGCACAGATAAGTGCAGAAAGTTCCCCTGAGATATTTCTCTAAAACAATGGATTCCCAGAGGTGTAATCATGCCCTTCCATGCATGTGCTCCTGGTTGCAGTTGACACCTTTTCTTCCTTGGACACTTTTGGGCCATGCCCATGCTGAGGCAATGTTCATTGAGGGTTCATGTTTTTACTGTGACAATATGTCTATCGGAACTTTGTGGTTGCAGGTGTCTTTCTTCCTTAAGAAGCAAGTAATCACTTTGGTTACTCCCTGCACTACCCCTTCTGCTGTGGCTGCATACAGGGGTGTGTCAGCTAGCCTCAAAGATGATTTGGGAGATACAATGGATAAATGCCTGCCAGGTGAGTCACCACAGAACAGCATAAGAAAAAGTCTTCAAACAGAGGCTATCCCTCTGCTACAGCACCTTTCCCCCTAGAGGCAATAACGATTGCTCTTTTTACCATGTGAGTTCCCCTCTGGTGAACCCTAGATATTAGCACATTATCTGCCTGGAGCCCACCAGGGGGAATTGGCAAGTGATCTGCTGTTTGTGGTTACCCAGTTGGTAAGCTGGTTGACACACCGTCATATTTAATGATTCCCTTTGGTAATCCTATATGAGTAATTTCCACAGTACGGTTTTCCTTCAATAAACCTGTGTCTTCCTCACTGGGGATCCAAGGAACTGTACTCCAGGGGTTACAGTACCTCCCTGACCTCTAAATCCTTTAGGGTGTCGTAGAGAGGTGAGCTGTCGAAACTGCCTCATATGGTCATGGGGGTCCCTTGAGGATAACTCTTTGGACCACTTCTGTTCTATTCAATTCAATTTTATTTTATTTATATAGTGCTTTTTACAATGTTGCATTGCTTCAAAGCAGCTTTACATAGAGAAACAAAGAATAATAATAAAAACACAGAACAAATATCAGACATGTTAATGGTATTATTGCAAATAATATGTGTGGGATGTATAAGACTAATTAGGTATACTAGGTTTATAGTATGTTTATGAATAAGGGGTTGACAGAATGGATAAAACCACAAACTTGTTGAGCAAGATATGCATTCCAGCTTACATAGGGATGGCATATAATAGACAACATCTTATGGAACAGAGGTATAAGGGATTTGCAATAGTATCATGAACTACACAACATTCAAAAGTAGCATACATACATACTGTGACATACCCGCGCCCGACCTCTGGAACCTGCATGAAGTGGAGCCTCTTCACTGACTGGTGTTGTTCCCGTGGAGAAGACCCCTACACTTGCCCGATCAGCTCTGTGCTTTCCTTCCTGCAAGAAGGGTTGGAACGGAGGCTGTCCCCTTCCACCCTGAAGGTGTATGTGGCAGCTATATCGGCCCATCACCTGGCAGTAGAGGGTACTTGGGCAGACATTAGCTGGTCATCAGGTTCCTACGGGGTGCCCGGAGAATGTACCCGTAATGTATGTAATTGTAATTGGGGCCCCCTGGCTAGTGGGCGGAAGGACTCGCTCTGTGTCTACGCTTGCATTTGCCCCCCCCCGGGATAGGGGGACTTAGGCAGTTTGTTCCTTTGCAGTGGCTTCCCAGTGGTGAACCCTACGTTGTGATTCCTCCAGGCACCCTTCGGCGAGCAGGCTCGGTGGAGGAGCCTCACGCCAGGCCCAACACTTGTGTATGTATGCCTTCGGTCTGCCCCTGTGCTGGGCTAGGTGCTCCATGGGTAGTGATTCCCCTTTGGTGATCCCTCATGTGTATCTTTGACGGTACGGTTCTCATGTTGGTGAACCCGTGTCTTCCCTTGGCGCCTCACGGCTGCCGTTCTCTGTAGGCAGTGAGCCATCCCAGTAGGTAGGACCTGCACAGAGACTTTATCTTGGGTAGTACTGCTAAGTCAGTCTATACCCTTTTTTCCACACATTACCCCCTTCGGTGGGGTGTGGTCTCTGCAACGCCTGTCCTCTGGAACTGGCGTTTTTCCCAGAGTTTTTTCGTGGGTATCCCGTGAAAGGAAGGAGACCCGTGCACCGAGGTGCCTTCTCCTGGGGTGGGGATTGGAACAGCCGCCACGATCCCTCTGTGATCAGGCTCCGCACCCACTGCCTGCGTGGAGCACTGGAAGGTTATGGAGGCAGGGGAACTGTTTTACGAGGCACGCTTTGCCTGCCCGTACAGACATTCCTAGCCCGTAACGTGGGTCGGCTTGCGGCATTTTCCACAGGGACCCCATACGTCAGTCAGTTAACGTAACGTCGAACGTGACTGACTGAAAGGGAACGTCTTGGTTACATATGTAACCCCTATTCCCTGAAGGAGGGAACGGAGATGTTACGTCCCCCTGCCGCAAGCCTGACTCACCGCTGAATGGCCGAGACACATCTCGCCTCCTCAGCAAGAACCTGAATGAAAGCGTGCGCTGATCGGTTTTATACGCCCGCTTCCAGGCGGGCGTGAGCCGGCGCGCAGCGCTTTGCCCAAATGCTCATTGGCTTTTTCCCAATTTGGGCCGATGCTCATTGGCGCGTTTTTTCTTTACGCGAAGGTGATAGGGGTCTCAAGCAAGACCCCATACGTCAGTCAGTTCAATTCAATTCAATTCAACTTTATTTGTATAGCGCTTTTCACAAAAGGACATTGTTACAAAGCAGCTTTACATGTATGATAAATGTACACAGAACACA
>JAZGTJ010011495.1:0-16860 GCA_036877575.1 Botia almorhae
AAGATACAGTATATGTGTAAATAGTCATGGAGCTGTTCAGTCATGTAGGCAGTTTATAAGCCAACCTAAAGAACCAAGTCACCAGGAATTCCAACAGAATATTTCTAATTGTTTGTAGGAATAACAATTTTCTATCCGTATGTATAAAATAAGGTTTATGGTTAATATTACTTCGAAATATTTCTTGGAATACATTTTTTTCAAGAGTTTTGTCTAAAAACATGAATTATGTACAATCGCACCTCAAACATGAATTTGAGACACTATGCTAAAAAATACACATTATTTGGTACCTTATCCAGTTTTTTGAGTTGGGCTTGTAATCAAACGGTTGCTGGTTTGATTCCAGTGCTGGCAGGTACCAACTGAAGCGGTTAACCCACGATTGCTTCCTGGACGCAGCAGTGCTGCCCACTGCAACTCAAACCTTTCACAGAAAATTTCACAGACTTCTTTATACTGAATAAACTTCTGTTATGAGAAAATAAAACAACAGTCTGTCCGCTGATAAAACTAATAATTTTACTCAAAAAAATATTTTGGGGAACTATATGTAAATTTACTATGATAAAAATGTTAATTATAAAAAGGCAGAGTGGGAAAAGTCATGACAGAACAGACTTAACAACCTGAATGCTGGCCACTAATGTCACTGCCACTATATGATTGGCTGAGGTATCCCAACAAGTAAATTGTCCAGTTAACCATTATGGTTTATCCAATGGTAGAGCAGAAGGTTATGGTTTCTCTCAATAATAGACCATGATTTTGCTTCCTCTTTTACTGTCAACAGGATACTGTGGTGGCCCTCCATGCGCTCGCTAAGTACAGTGCTGCCACCTACAGTCCACAGGGATCTGTGGTTGTCAGCGTGACCTCACCCTCAAGGCAGAAATACGACTTCACCGTAAACCAGCAAAATCGGCTGCTTTACCAAGAGAAGCAGCTGCAGCCACCAAACGGCACTTTTACACTTGTAGCACGAGGCAAAGGCTGCGTGTTTGTGCAGGTTAGTAAGCTGCCTTGACATTCAAGGCTTCTCAGGAACTCAGGCTACTGACTTGAATAAAAGTGACATCCCTCTATGTGCTTTTCTCTTAGTTTGCCATGCACTATAACATCCCACCTCCTGCAGACTCCTTGGCTTTCAGCATTGTAACAAACGCTACTTCAGTTTGCAAAGGGAGACAGTACTTCATTGTTACATTAGTGTTCACTGTCAGGTGAGCAACGCTTTTGTACACAGAAACAAACAATTAGAGGCTTCTTTAATGGAAATAGCCCCCATAAAAGCATCAAATTTAGCATGCGTCTTATTTATTTTTTTGTTTTATTTAGTTTCTATAATTAATCCTTTAATATAATTTTTGAAAATAATGTTTTGCAACTTATTGCAACAAATAATACAAAACCTTTGTTTAATCATAATAATCATAAATTCAAAACAACCAGGGCCATCACAAAAATGTACAGGGTCTGGGAAAAAAATCACTAAAATGGGTCCCTCTTTGCCAAGTCCAATGAGTATATTATACTGTACATGACCTTAAAGGGTCCTCTTTGTCAAAGGGCCGCTAACAAAAGTTATTTCTAACAGTTATTGTAACACAATTTCATGGGTTAATAAAACTACTTGCTGTTTATCAGTCTACATACATAATACTGAACCAGATTTGTGATTGTTGGAGGTGTTGTGTTACAGGTATACAGGTCCACGAGAGGAGACCAACATGATGATCATTGATGTGAAGCTGCTGTCTGGATTTGTGCTGGATAACGTGTCTCTACAATCTGTGAGTGACACTTGGTTCAAAATAAACCAAAAAATATGTTAAAATTCAATTAAAACGAATCAAGCACATAACAGATCAGCACTCAAAATAGTCTTTACACCTTACCCCAATTCTTAACAGTAAGTTTATCGTAATGATTTATATTTTGAGATGTTTAGTCAGATTTCTTGGGAAATGTCAATTTGACTTGTTAGTTTCCTTACTGATGGTAACCAGACCAAAGAAGATCCGGCTACTAAATCGCAACTAAACCTGAGGATGGTGGAGCATTTGTAGCTTGATTTTATAGCCGTAGACTAAATGTGATACCTTCATTAGATAGCTTCGGTGCCTTTGTACAAAACAAGTGGGAAGAGGGAGGTGGACTTATTCACAAAGCTAGTTGTCTAATACATACTGGCTGCAAATAGAAACAGCTCGCTCGATGACTCAGACAGCCCATAACAAATCAGCTGCATGTTTTCTTTTTAGCTTTTTTGAGCTGGAAGACAGAAACCTAACTAAATGCAAAAAGATAGAAATTTCATCTGATGTCCCCTGGAAGTTCTTTAGTCTTCTTTTGATCTCAAGCTCTGTATTGATATGTTCTAATTGGTTCCTCTGTCTCTATAGTTGAAAGGAGACCCCAGAATCAGACGTCTGGAGCAGGATGAGGGACATGTCATCCTCTATTTGGATGGGGTAAGTGTGTATGCTGAGGTAATTTACGGGGTCTGATGGATATTTAGCAGGTAAATAGAATTACAGTGAGTGACATCAGGTGTCATGATGTTTTCTTTAAGATGAAAAAGAACGAGGAGCAATCCTTCAGCCTCAACCTTCGGCAGGATGTAGTAGTAAAGAACCTCAAACCAGCTCTGGTCACGGTCTACGATTACTACAAGACCAGTACGTGTTTGTTAATACATCAGTGACAATAATATAAATGTAGCATAAAAATGTAATGCACAAAAAAATGTCTTCTCTTTTAGGCGAAGGAGCTGTAAAAGAATACATCTCCTCATGTGCATAGACAGTAAGTACAGTAATTATTGACAGTCTTAAACTCGTAAAGATTTATTAAAAAGTCCATTTATATATTTTAAGAAGCATGCACTTAAATTTAAATGCCATAACCATATGTGGAGTCTAAATGTTTTATTTAGCTAACTGCAGATTGCTTGATTAAAAAGATGGATAAATCACTAGAACATTTATGGTTTTTAGATTACTTGAAAGTGGCATTGCTGATTCCGAGGAGCATCATTGTGGAATATTAAGAATATTTCTGGAATATTGAGTGGTGTTCTTCAGCAATGTGACAGTTTACTTCATCTGACATGCAAGATCCAATATGGAACCGTTACTGTGCGGATGATCTATGAATGATAATCAAAAGCCAGATTTGTGATTTTATATGATCCTTTTGCTGTGATTAAAGTACTTCAGTTGCTATTAAATAATTAAACTTTTATGCATCTAGAACACGTGTCCTGTAATTTCTATATTTATTATAATTGTGCATTATATTGGCAGGACTTTCATATTGGCTTCAGATGTGTGAAATATAACTCACATGGACATTTTTCTTTTTTTAAAATAAGAAGATACCAAATCTTTAACTTCCCGAAATTATGTATTTTATTAGTGTACATTCTATTATATTGCAATTTTTTTTATTGTGATTTATTTTTTAAGTTTTAGATCAGATCAACATTAAATGGTTAGAAATGCGGTATGATTATATATGCAGAATTTAGGTCACGTCTGACATTTCAGATTACTCATTTGATCATTTAAAAATCCTGACACAACCTCATGCCTGGATTTATTGTACACTTTCCCCCAAAGTGAAATGAGA
This sequence comes from Botia almorhae, assembly GCA_036877575.1. Classification (NCBI taxonomy): domain Eukaryota; kingdom Metazoa; phylum Chordata; class Actinopteri; order Cypriniformes; family Botiidae; genus Botia; species Botia almorhae. The sequence continues at coordinate 3,634 of JAZGTJ010011495.1, forward strand.
CTGACTGAACGTGCCACATTGACAGTTATGAATTACATACAGGCTACATTAATAACGTAAATTATAAGCAATTATAAGTTAGACCACTGAGGCAGTTGGTTGGTTTTCTTGGCGTTTACAATATTCTTGCAGCACCGAAGTAGAATTAATATTGATCACTTCCTACACAATTTTTACTATGTACACCTCAGAAAAATGACCTCAATTGTGGGTACAGTCATGGCTATAGAAACAAGCTATCATCCATCCATCCTCCATCCATTTTCCAACCCTACTTCTCTTCAAGCTCACAGGGGACTGGAGACTATCCCACCTTTTAGGCCATACGTGGGGTACACCAGGGCCAGTCACTCACACCCACATTTACACACACTTACACAGCTATGGTCAATATTTCAGCCTGGGCTCAAACCAGGATCCCTCTTGCTGTGAGGCAACAGTGCTACTACTCTCTGAGCCACTGTGTTGCCCTTAACAAGCCATCAAAACAGCTATAAAACTTTATAAATGTGTGTAGGAGAGGACCAGCCTGCCGCTGCACAAATACCAATCAAGAGTGCATTTCTAGACGGTGCCTTTGAAGATGTTACACTCCTAGTGGAGTGGGGCCTGACTCCTAGAGTGAAAGCCATACTGCCTCGTAGGTTAAAGTAATAGCATCCATAATCCAATGACATAAACACTGCTTAATAACCACATTACGAGGTCACTGATGGGGGTCTGGCATGAGATGTCATGAGCACAGACTTCCGCAAGGAGGGCTAGTCCTTGAAGATATCAGGCCTCAGCAGGCATCAGGCCTTTTTTAATGATGGTCCGCAGATTGGGTCTCCTTCTCTAGCTTAATGAGGGCAGGGCAGCTCGCACTTATTAAACCCCTGTTTGCTCATATTTGTTTCCCCTTTTTTTGTTTTTAAACTACTTTATCTCTTTAGCTAACAGAGCTTTACTAACTGACTTCACACATAGACTAAAGACAAACTGACTTCCTCAAGACAAAGAAACAAATGATGGTGAATGTCAGCGCCTTGCTGTCTCACATGATTTTGAAATTGCCAATAAATAGGCGTGATTTCACATGTTCAAACACCAGGCGTACTTGGAGTGCTTTCCATAGCATCAGCTGATGTAACGCTGAGTGCTAATGTCATGTCATATTTTATTAAGGTATTCAGCATGGACGAAATACTGAAGAGTTTTGTTCAGAACACAAACAAAAAAATAAGTTTATATATCATAATATATTAAAGAAGAGCAGTTCATGTACTGTTCATAAGAACAGTAAAGCATTCCAGGGACTGCTGAGCCACTGTTTGTTTCTTTGTTTTTAATTAGATTTTGACATGTGTTGACCTTGTAATAATTATTAGTGTGCTCATTTACCACTGGAAGGAGACATTTTACAAAGATGAGGTTAGACTTTGCTCTCACTGCTGAATTTCACTTGTGTCTGTTGTAAGAAAACTATAGCTTTCACTTCTCATTATTTATTTCCCTTTCTCGTGTTTATTTATTTAGACTCATTTATTTTATATAATGTATAGTTTATATAATGTACTTTTGTAACACATGAGAGTATGATTCATAAGTGTTTCATAAGTGCTGTTACTCAAGGTATGCTGGTGTAAATTTTAGGTCTATAGGTGTTTATTATGCATATCACAGTTTTCACACTCATTGCACTTCATAGTCATCATCATTCTTTTTATTCTCTGGTTATTTTGTCAGGAAAAAGTTTGTTACTGTAGTCATACAATCTGAAAATTAACTGGGTTAATGTACATTCTGTGTATAATGACATGGTACAATGCAGTAATAATTTTATTTGCTTCTGTAACCACTATCTACTACTGTATTTATAATTATAATTAAAAGGTTCGTCTTAAAACGTATGTTTTGATATTCTACAAAGTCAACAAAGAGTCTATATAGATCCTTATGATGTCCAGATTTAGTATGTACTATAATTTAGCTGTTTGTTGTTTATAAAGGAAAATACTAAATGATTTTAACAATTGTTTTTGCATTATTTGTATTAGCACTATATAATGTAAAAATATAAAGTAGAAGGATTGGCACATTTCTCTGGAAGTGTACAGGCATGTGAAGTGTGAAATAAAGGTGAGGTACTGTAGGAGTGAACCTGACAGCTCCCTGTTGTCAGTTTTTAACAAATGAAAGTTGACAGGTTGATACATTTATACTATTGTTCAAGATCTGTGATCATTTTCCTATGTGCATTATTTACTGATTTCTCAAGAATCCACTTCGAATGACTAAACACCGCACCCTTTTTACTGTGTTCACTTTAGCTTAAATAAACAGGCTTTCCATCAAATCATTAATGGATATGCCACAAATATTATTTACATTTGCACAAACCACAGAGAGTTTTTTGTTTAAATGCAATCTGTTATATAACTTCAGATGTTGCGCTTCAAGGGAACACAATAATCCAGAAAGAAAAAACATTGGAATATACATGTTAGCAATTATTACTCTGATGTACACTGTCAGAAAACAATGTGAATTGTAGTTAAGTAGAAGCATTACAGTTCATAAAGTGTCTTAATTGCTTAAATTACTTTCAAATTCACCCCCCACCACATACACACAAATAATGTGACTTTCATTCATTTAATTTATTCATTTATGTTTTTCTGTATTGCTTCTGAACCATCAAGCATTAAATGTAGGTCATTTCCATTTTCGTGCATGTCATTAACATAATTGCAGTTTGGTTATGTATCTTTCCTGTCCATCTTGTTTAATTGTTCACGTACTGTTTAATTGTTTTCATGGTAATAAACAGTGTAAAAAAAAAACACAAATAGAAAGCTATTTTTCTATCTTGTGCCAGGCGGTGTAGTTCAAATAAAGAAGGCGTGTCCTATTTAGGGAGACGTGGCACAGCAATATTTGTTTTAGAGGTCAAAGTTTACCGTATGAAACCAGTAGCTGTGCATTAAATATTAAGGAGTCTGCTGAACATTTTTTTTAAGCTTTCACAACAACTCTTTGCATAGCTTTTTTTTCTGTGTGTGCCACCTGTTAGAAACTGGGAGATTTATTTTCTTCTTCTGAATTTATTCTCAGTTGGCATGTTGGTTGTTAATAAAAAGCTTATATCCTGTTTTACCGGATCTTTAAGCAGATACACCCACAATTAATTATGCCAGCATTTCTGAAAAGCATCATAAGCCTTCATCATAAGTACATTGTAGAACCATTCACACCAATGGTCTCTATGACCTCTATGCTTTTGAGAAATCCAGCCCTGGTCAGTTATGGAATAACCAAAATTAGTATATTTGTATATCAAGTCAAGTCAAGTCAACTTTATTTATATAGCGCTTTTTACAAATTGTCATTGTTTTAAAGCAGCTGTACCTGAATAATATCTTTAAGCAGAGTACACGGCACACACAGACAGACACACACACACAGACAGACACAGAGAAAACAAGGGAGGAGAAACCCAGGTAATATATTATGCAGATTATACGGTCATATATGCAGTATGAACAGATAGTATGAAAATATTATTAATAATAATAAGTGCAAAAATAAAGCTGATTACAGCAGCCTCCTGACGGGCAGTACAAGGGCAGAGGAGCTGCAGCCAATGGTGGCGAGGAAAAAAACTCCAAAAGGAAACAAAACCTCGAGAGAAACCAGGCCCAGCCTGAAGAACCAGTTCTCCTCTGGCAATACTGCTGCATCTCTACAAGCTTGCCAGTGTTTGCACAACTAGACTAAGTGAGCAAAAGAAATAAATGAGAAAATAAATGAAAGAAAGTGATACATTTAATATTATCCTTAATGTTATTGTGGTAGTTTTAAAGTATTTTGTGTTGTGTGATGGGGACATGGGATGGCCTCCGTTTTTTAGCTCCACTATCTGGAATGGTTATGAACGGGAGGGCAGCATGTAATGATTCTCCTGGCGCTGACATAAACTCTAGTTACGTTGGGATGAGTAATATATTAGTATATTTATCTCTGAAAAAAAAGCATTCCTGAGCACCCGTCTGGATCATTGTAAACCACCTATCAGAATTCACACCCTCTGAAGTACAATAAGCTGACAACAGTTAAAAGATAAAGAATATGAGTTCTCAATATATGTGTATTTTGTGGGGAGCAGAATATCAAGCTTCTGTCCCGCTTCTTCAGAAGCCAGGTGGGTGCTGAGGCAAACCAGCCTCCTTTTCTGCCACATTTGAGGAGCTAATTGAGGTATTTCTGGAGCTGTCGAGAAGCTAAGCCATCTCTGCACACTATGGTACGCTCTTGCAGGCGTACCAGGCCGACATGCTCAAAAACCTGGATCGTGCTGGCGGGGTAAGAACCAGATGTGGTTCGGGAGCTACGCAGGTCCACAGTTCCTATCTTTCATATCACCAAGCAAACAAAAGGACTGGTTTGTCATGATAGATCTAAAGGACGCATATGTTCTCATTGAGATTCTGTCAGAAAACAAGTTTTGGGGGCGAAGCTTAGCAATGTCACGTGCTTTCCTTCAGCCTAGCCCTATTGCCACGCACCTTCACAAATTGCGTGGATGCAGCTCTGGCTCCCTTGACAGACTACGAACATAAGCATTCTAAATTACATAGACAGTTGGCTAGCCATGGCTAGCTGTCGAGAACTAGCTGCATGGCATTGAGATGTCACGTTAGCTCATATAAAGGGATTTAAATTTAAATAATAGTATTCAGTATTTTGGTATTGTGCATGTAAATAGTATTTTAATGTAATGTTGTGATAGTTATGCTTGGTCATGTTGCATTTTATAGAACCATGCACAGAATTATAAATGAGAAGGTAAATACTGGAAGTGGAAAATCCATCAGAATATCTAAAATAAGTTATGATAAATTGTTGTTTACAAATTAAAAACAAAATTATTTATAATGTTAATGATATTTTATTTAAATTTACCCCTATATGGCCCCTCTTACCCACTAGCTAGCATCATAACCATGATCTGTGGTTAGGGCAATAAATTACTTTTTTCTCATTCTTAATAAATTATATGATGATAACAGACACACTGAAATGAAGACAGCTCTGTTCATTTTACTTCTGTCTAATTTTTCCTCACATGGTAGACAACATGCAGTATGTAAACTGGCTCATCTTACCCAACCCTCCCCTGCTGGTTGTTTATTTTTGTGTGGGCTGTTATGCCTAAATATGAGGCCTTAGATACTTTATTATGTGGTAACTATAATAATTCTTTTTATTTCAGAATTGCATATAACAAATAACCGAACAAGTTATTTTGGTTATGCTTTCACGTTTCATTCATATTAAAGAATTACAACATTACACCTTTTATTGCTAGTATACTTTAGTTGTACGGCTGTGTTTACCTTCTTTCTTTATACAAACTAATTATTCATCTGCGTTTCACATCTTCATTGTTTCTGTTCACTGTCTCGTTATGCAAGATATGAGGAATGGATTATGTCGATTATAATTAATCGAACTCCTCATACCAGTTGCTCAACTTTCTGGTTCAGGTTGGGTAGGACAGGGCAGAAGGGAGTGGGGACGTTTTGAAATAGAGGGAGTAGGTAGTATATATAAAATGCGCACCTCTGTCATCATTACTGCGTACGATTCCCAGACTAACTGCTCAAGATGCGGGTGCTCGGAGCGCTGCTCACGCTGCTGTTTCTACAGTACGATTTCACAAATGGAGCGACCGATCCGTAAGAACATTTATCATTCTTATTAAAAATAACAAATAACCGAACACAGATACGTCCACAGCTGTCTGCTTTCAAGTTTAGAACAAGCGCACTTTTCTATCATCTGATCCAACAAACAAACACGCACATTAACTGCTTATACACATATATCGAAATAGGCTGGGCTGCTTATTTATTATAACATATGTAAAAATGTACACATTAAATATACAATTCAATCAAATACACGATGTAACGACGATATAAAACGATGGTGATCAACGGTCTTTATAGCTGCATTTATTTGTTTTGTTAGTTACTTTGTTAAAATTCACCAGCTTATTAACATATGCAACATTTCCTTTATATTAATTAGTGGTGGTTGCGAATCAAAGTTGTGTTGAATACTTGTTTTTCTGTACAAAACTTTTGGCATGTAACTTATACCGCACCGTTTGTCTTAGACCAATGAATAATGATCAAATAGATCAGCTTACTGAGGAATGTTTACACTTATACACAAGTGACATAAGCGTCCGGGTGTAGGAGGGTTAGGCCGATTTGCGAAAAAATGACTTAGCCTTAACATTGAACAGATCTTTGTGACGTCATAGAGCCTCATCAGAATGTTTTAGAGACTTGGGGAAGGGTTTGTACTGATTGGCTTAGCAAGCAGCAACAAATGGTGACATTTCAACTGCATATCAACGCCCTAGCAACCAGTTACAGTACCCTAGCAACCATTCAATTGACTTCTATTGAGAAAGGTGAGCGGCATCAGAACATCTTAGAGACAATTAGCCTCCTGACTCAGACTGGCAAGTAGTCTTTAATTATCATCACGGAAACTATTCAGCCATACCCTAGCAACAGTTCAGAGCACCTTAGCAACTAACATAAATAATCTTTATCTCAGAACCATAGAAACATGGGAGCTGGCTCTTTTGGTTTAGACAGATTCGGTCTATCAGTTTTACCCTTAACTGTCAAGCTACACCCTAGCCACTATTTATAGTTCCATAGCAATCTCGTAATGAAATGAATATGGCATATCTTAGAGTTAAAACATTGTAGAAATGTGTGGGTGGGCTTATTTGACTCAGGCCGTCAGGGGGCTTTAGGTACTGCCCTGGCAACCTTTTGGATCACGCTTGCAACTGTATAAAATCATGAATAGGCCATATTTAAATGTATCTATCATGCTAGCATCATGCTAATTTATTCTAACATCATGGTAAATCATGCTAACATCGTGTTGATTTATGCTAGCATCGTGCTAAGTAATGGTACAACATGCTAGCATCATGATAAATCATATTAACATTATGCTAGGATCATGTTAAAAAAATGTTAGCATCGTTAAAATATTTTGGCCTGAGTTTTGGAGCCAGAATTTCACCACCCACAATTTCTTCAGAAAATGTATCTAGTGCAGTCATTCCTAGTCACCCAAAAAGCTAAACAACATTTTCTGACAGAACAATTACAATCATAGGAGTACAATTACAAGTCACTCCTACATTTAAAGAAAGCCTGTACACACATAAGTTATACTATTAAAGCTGTTTTCTTTGTGTTTTGTCTTTTAGTATATACCTGGTGGCAGTCACTTCCCAGACAGTGGGTGGCACTACAGAGACTCTGTGTGTACATGTCCATGAGCCCACGAAAACCCTTTCTTTGGTGGTAACCTTGAGCTTAGAAAAACAAAATCTGACCATTTTGAAAGAGAATTCCATAAAAAAGGATTTCTATAAGTGTGTGCCCTTCCAGGTCAGTAATATACCCGTAGCTTTATAATCTTTATCAAATTTTAATTTTGTCTCTTCCATTTCCTATATAATGTTTTCCTACTCTATGGTCTATGTATGGTTTATATATGTATTTGGATTTTCCAGGTCCCTATACTTCCTATGGAAGATGTGGCAACTATCTATGTTACAATTCAAGGGCATATGATATTCCTACAAAAAACAACCAAGATTCTCATAAAACCTCCAACAAACCTTGTTTTAATTCAAACAGACAAGCCAATCTATAAACCAGGAGAAACAGGTAATACTATTATTTAATATATTAAACGGTTTCAATTGTTAGTACTTATCATTTATATTTATAAATTCAAAGTCTTAGCTTGATCTTTAAAGCATAAGTTCATAATTATTATTGCATAATTAATTACAATAGTAATGAGACATAATCATTGCATAATTCTGTTTTCCCCAGTTAAATTTCGTATTGTTTCTTTGGATCCTAATTTTTTGATTCACAATCAACAGGTAAAGTTTCATTTGACTTTTTAATGCTTTCTGTCTAAAGTTTAGTCAGTAGAATGTCACTTAAGCTTTCTGTTATAGTCAACAGTAAGAAATGATAAAGCACAGTATTGAAATGTGATCAGGGTTTGTTTGAAAACCAGTTTGTGTTGGAGCTTTGGAATATGCTGCCTTTATGGTTGCAGTGCACACCAAATTGTTTTGATGTACTTTTGAATAAACTGAGAGTTTACTTTTTTTTGCAGTTTCAAACAATAGAACTCCAGGTACAGTATAAAATTAATCAAGCAGATTTTTATGTTTGTTACATTAGATACAGTCAATATTAGTAGCTGTTTGCAGTTTGATTACACCGTATGTTTTTTTATGTGCCACCTCCGTTTATAGGATCCTAACTCAAATCGCATTGGTCAGTGGTTGAATAAGACCACCAAGAGTGGCATTCTTGACCTGTCCCACCCCACGACACCACAAGCCATTCATGGTTACTACACCATCACTGTTTGGGATGAAAACAACAACCAACAAACAACACAGAACTTTGAAATTAAGGAATACAGTAAGAACTAGAATGAGCTATCTGTCCATAATTTGTACTGTTTTCAGACTATTTCATATATCTGGATTTTGTTCGACGTTGCTTCTTGTAGTTCTGCCAAAATTTGAAGTCGCTGTTAATCTTCCATCCCTTATTACCTCTGCGGACAAGGAGATCACGGTGCAAGTTTGTGCTAGGTAAGCATTTTTACAAATAGTGGACTTTGCAGAACTACAATAATATTAGGTTTATAATCAAACCTTTTATACTGTCTGTAGATACACTTATGGCAGGCCTGTGCAGGGCTCTGTGACTGCTGAAGTGTGTAGAAAGGGCTATGCTCATTACTGGTACCCTGGACGTATGATGGAAGCGGATAACACATGCATGAATTATACCATAACGGTTTGTTCCATTTTTAATTACAAAAACAATTAATAATAAATTGTTTTTCTGTTTGACTGTCTTTTTCATAGCATAACTGTTTATAATTTAACCATTAAATAATATCAGCGCTGTAATGCATAACTTTTGCCTCTCTTTGATTTGCAAGTTGTTCGCAGAGTTATTTTCTTAACCTGGATGGCATGTTTGATTAGCCGGAATAAGAATAAGCTACAAACGCCATACCATCTGCAGATGTTCTTTCTGTTTACAGACGCATTTCCTGCAAAATCCCGATTGCCCAAATTATAAATCCTTATGATAAACATGAACTGTCATATATTTGCTCAATAACTGCCTTTATTGAGCAAATAAAGTTTAAGTTTATTTTTAAACAAAAAAGTTACCGGTTGCAACTATAAATGTTGTTATATAGTGTTACTTAAGTAAACTATGTGATATATTCTAGAAGTTATTGTAGTCACTTCATAATTCCTTTTCAATTAGACTGACAAAACTGGCTGTGGATCTCAAGTGATAAATGTGAATGAATATGACATGAATCAAGGAGGATTACTTCAAGTGTGGAGCAAATTTGAGGAGGATGGAACAGGTAAAAATATAGAACAAAACTGCTGTTTGTTATTTCATTGTCCTACTATGAATAATGGAACATGGTCTTCTGGTCCTCCAGGGATAATAGCAGAGGGTACTGCCACAGCATCATATACCCCTTATTATGTCATGGTTTCTTTTGTGGAATCACCGGACACATACAGACCTGGGATTGCTTATGAGGGAAAGGTAATTGTTTGAGGCATAAATCATGTTGATTTGCAGCTAAAATCATCAGAGTTGTAGTTAAGACCCTAAACCAGTACTAGATCTCCTAAGACCCAGATCCAGACCAATACAAAATCTCGCACAACTAAGATCAAGATCAGTACTAAATCCCCTCAGACCCAGATTTAGAGCAATACTAGATCTCCTAGGATCCAGACCAAGACCTAACTCCACATTTATGCTAAATCAATACCAAGACCACAAGAGTCCAACTCTTCTAATCATTATGCTAATGTCTTAACATAATCTATGGTCACAGTCTATTGCATTTAAACTCACTTTTTATAAATAGTTGATTATGGGATTAAAATTTTATCTTGTCTTTCTCCACGTATGTTTTAATTTGACAGATTCTTGTCAGTGATATACATTCCAAACCAATGAAAGATCAAACTGTCTATCTTACTGGAAATGTTGGTTTGGAAATTGTGAAGGTGACACTTAGGACAGACAGCAATGGTACAGCCCGCTTCTCCTTAAACACCACAAACTGGTCAAACCATGTTTCTTTAGAGGTTGGTATTTTTATTTTAACTATTTAAAAATCAAGGTACAGAGTACTAACATTGTTTAGTAGAAGGATGTGCATAATTTCATTAATTCATTCTTTCTTTCTTTGTTTCTTTCTCTATCCCTATCTCTCTCTTTCTCACTCTCGCTCTTTCTTTCTTCCTTTCTTTCTTTCTTTCTTTCTTTCTTTCTCTCTCTATCCCTATCTCTCTCTCTCACTCTCTCGCTCTTGCTTTCTTTCTTATTAGGCTCGCCACAAGGAGACTAGGGACAGCGACTGGCCTTCATCAGAATACTACCAATCAGGCTATCTGTGGTTAAGTCCCTTTTATTCCAAAAGCAGAAGTTTTGTGAATTTTATTACAGCCTCAGAGACATTAAGCTGTGCAACAGGTACAGTTGTGGAGGCCGGTTACATCATTCAAGGCAGTGCACTGAAAAAGGGGCAGAAAACTTTGAATTTCTTCTACATGGTATGTTTAATATTCACACATGTTAGCCTTTTATTGTGTCTTTTTATCTGTTGATAATTGGTCATTTGCTTTATTACTCTTTTATTTGAATGTTTTCGCCCACTATCTTGAAGCTTTACTCTTTAGGCAATTTAGTTGGTTGGTCAATTGGTAGAGTCATGTGACAGGAATCCCAAGATCATAAGTTAATTTCCAGGGCTTACACTTAGTGATAAATAAACCTGCAATGCACAACAAGTTACAACTCTATAAAAACATCTGCTAATTGCACAAAACAGCAATGCTTGGGACAGTAGTAACTGTTGTAGAGTAATTTTCTGCCCTGTTGTGTTCCAGGTCTTATCCAAAGGCAGCATGATTCAAAATGGTCGCGTCTCTGTCAAAATGCAGAACAGAACAGGTAGGGAACTATTTAAAATCACAGCAGACAAAATTTATTCTGATAAATGTTATACAGCTGTATTTTCTCAGAGCCTCAGTTGCTTTTATTGAACAGTGCTAACAAATGCTCTTGCTTTCATTACAGGGGAAAACAAAGGCAAACTGACATTCACATTAAAAAAGACATCAGCCCCATCTTTATTTGCCCAGGTGGTCGTGTACTCGATTCTGCCTAATGGAGAAACAGTAGCAGACAGTCTTAACTTCCCTATTGAACCCTGCTTGTCAAACAAGGTCAGAAAATGTAGATGAAATCCCCAAACGCCAAATTCAATATCCCATTGTATAATAAAAGACAGTTGATCCAGTAATCATTCATGTATGATGAGATTGTATCTATGCTCCCACAGGTGTCATTAAATTTCTCGTCTTCCATGGCGCTGCCTAAAGAGAAAGCAACTCTTAACCTGAAAGCCCAGCCTGGCTCTCTGTGCTCTGTGCGGTCCATTGATCAGAGTGTGCTGCTGTTGAAACCAGAAGCCGAGCTTAATGCAGCCTATGTAGGTCACATTTTAAGTTGCAATAAACGATTTCTGAGAAATGTTGTTGAAAACAGACAGAATTTTGTAAATATTTGCTAGATGTCTGTTCTGTGTGTGTATAAAAATAAATTGTGTTTGTACATAGTCCTGGCTGTGTAAATAGGAGTAAAAAACAAAGTGGTTTGAACTGGTCAGTAAAACACCACAGTGCTCTCTTAGCCAGTCAGCAGTAAACAGTGTATGTGTGAGCTCTTAGTCATTACCTGTGTTGCACAATGTGTTTGTTATTTTGAGGGTGGAGAAGTGAAGGTAGTTTGTTTGTTTGTATGGTAAATGAAAATATCAACGTTTCTCTGAATTCACTTATGGCACCTGTAACTGGAAAAAAAACTGGTTGATAATGTCAGTAAAGGATTTTAATCAGTGTACGCTCCAGCTCTTAGTCATTGCCTGTGTTACATAGTTTGCTTGTTGAGGGTGGAGCAACGAAGGGAGGGGTTAGTTTGTTTGTTTGAATGCTGAATTAAAATGTCAACAGTGTTTCTCTGAAGTCACTTACTGCACCTTTAATTGGAAAAAAATAGTAGATAATGTCAGTAAAGGATTGTAAAGATTTTAAAATATTAAAATGTCACATCCCTGCTTGTTTAGCTCAATTTTTTTATTTATTTTGGTTTTGAATTTAGAATGTGTTCAGTTAAAAAATAACAATAAATAATGGTCTATACATTTCTAGTTGGAGATTGCAGTGTCCATTCTGTGGAGTAATATGTCTCGCTAATCTGCAGGTGTTTGGAATGTTACCAGTCCAGATGTTAGCCGGTTACCAATATGATGTTGAGGACTATGAGAATTACCCCTGCATACCTCAGAACACTTCAGTGACAGAAGATGTGGAGTATCTAGACCCCATGGATCAGCCTAGACCACTAAGGGAAAGACGATCACGCTTCTATTACCCTTATTACATGGGTAAAAGTGATGTCTACAGCACTTTTAAAGTAAGATAGCTCATTCTCACTCTACACAACATCTGTTTCTTATTGCAGTAGTTGTGAGCATCATTATGCATTATCCATTCATTAATGAGACAAGGTAACTTAATGCTTGCTTTTCTGTAGGCGATTGGCTTTAAAATTGCTACAAACTCTGATGTGAAAGAGCCTGTTTATTGCTATTATGAAACAATGGATATGATTAGGCCTGAGATGGGTAAGTAATGTTAGTGATGACATGATTAAAGACCTATGGCTATGAATTTTGTGGCTATGGCTCTGAATTTTGTGGCTATGGCTCTGAATTTTGTGGCTATGGCTATGAAAGGCTAACCTCATGTTTTACATATCTTTACGACATTTAAAAACACACTGTTGCATCAGGTGCAGGTGATTTTAATTCAGAAGCAGGGAGGGAAATGATGAATACTGGTGATCCAAGTTTGGACTCCTCAAGTACAATCCGCAAGTCCTTTCCTGAAACGTGGATATGGGATCTTGTGCCTGTGGGGTGCGTATAGATTACAATAACTGATTCCCTTTTAATTAACAATAATTATTTTAATGCAGTTAACATGTATATGAA
>JAZGTJ010011496.1:0-16860 GCA_036877575.1 Botia almorhae
TATATATGGTATATATCTCCTAATAAGCTGATGATCTGAATCAGGTGTATTAAATAAGGGTGACAAAAATGTGTAGAGCTGTGGGTCCCAGGACCAGGATTAAAAACCACTGTGCTAAACTGTTGAGCATTTATATGATTTCTTTTATGACTATGGTAATTAAATTCAAATAATGCAAAAAATAAATTCAAATAACCCTCACCTGCTTCACTGACACCTCGAATTAATAGTAGTTAATATTTAAATAGGTCATACCCCACAGCCCTGAAAACAGAAATCGGTTGATAGGCTATAGAAAAACTGTGACTCCTGACTTTTATTTATTAATTTATTCATAATAATTGAACTGCACCATTTTGTGTTCATGTCAATCTCAACTGAACCTTACTTTAGTAGAAACCATAATTCATTTGGTTTATCTATAATCTCTATAATTTCTCATTTGGTATTATCTTTTCTATAATATGGTGACTGATAAGCAGCTGTTTCTAATCTCACTGAAACATCTAGTGTCAGGGGTGAAGGAACTTGTATTTGCCTTCTCACCCAGAGTCAGTTAACACAAAGGCAGTTATTAATGGACTTTTATTTCAAAAGCTTCAAAAAATTGTGGAAGTAGCAGCCAACAGGTGGTGATAGAAAGGGAGAGAGTGAAAGAGATAACAGGCAAGTTAAAACCTCTGCTCATGTTAACCTTTGAGCCTGGTTAATTTAGTGATGTAACTCAGCATACGAACATAAGGGCTTTCAGCACGTTGCTGTTAGAGCATTAAGGCACTCAGAGCTAGTCTTACTACAGCACTGGCACATGCCTAGAGACACCCAGTGGGAAGGTATGTATCATTAATATCTCATAAACACACTATACCTTGAGAAACCACTTTATGATAGTCTGAATGTTTTAGTTGTTTGATTTTCCATTCGAAGGAACTATTAATTTAGTGTCAATTATAGTGGCATTCTTTTTTTATAATTAAAAAAAAGGTATTAGCAATATATTTTTTAAGTAATGAGACCAACGAATCTTAACACATTAGTATATATATATTATATGTATTTTTTCATGTATGGAAAGTTAAATAATGAAGTAAAAATGAGGTAAAACAGTAATGAAGTGATGAAATATAAAACAGTAATGAAGTGAAAATAAACATTTTCAGCATTATTTACTTGATCTAAAAATATTTTGTTACAATTTTATGTTTTCTTGTCTAGAGAGATCGTGTAAAGACTGTATACCATACAGCATACCATACAGGAACAAGTACCATACAGGAACAAATTCCATACAGGAACAAATACCATACTGGAACAAATACCATACAGGAACAAATACCATACTGGAACAAATACCATACAGGAACAAATACCATATAGGAAAAAAGAAAATGAAAGACTTTACATCCACCACAGAGAATCAGAATGTGACAGGAGTTTCTTTTGTAAGTGAGACGTCTACAGCTTAGTTTGCTTTGTTCTGTCAAAACATGTCTCATGTTTCCTATTTTTAATTTGATCTCTAATCTTTTCATCTATGTCCATATTTGTGTTATTTTCATTCTATGATCAATTTCTCTTTCTCTCTCACTCTGTGAAGAGACAAAGAAGAGACAGTGATATTTGGAGAACAGTATCATCTAGAACCATGAATGGGTTTCCTGAAAGTCCTCCGGTTCTAGACTACAGAGAGCCAGACCCCCCTCCTAAAAAGCAAAAGTACCACAATAGCCTAAAAACCCTCATCCCATTCCGTCTCTGCTCACAGTAAGACAATCGCTCTTTCTCTTCATTTTATAAGCATATTGCTTTATGATTTAAATTCTGCAAGTGAACTTTTCATTGAGAGTTCAGAGACAAAACTGTTTTTATGATAAACCATTCTCTGTTTTCATCAGCGTTGCCTTTAACAAATATTTATGTGTCTGCAAATATGTGACACTTTGTTGAATTCCTAATGCAGTGCCACTTGTTTACCTTGCACAGTTCACACCCAGTAGATGATGCTGGTTTCTTCTCCTTTACATCATTTGCATGGATGACACCCATGATGTGGAAGCTCTTTAGGAATCAGTTAGATGAGAGCTCTCTGTCACTCTCACCTCATGATGGAGCCAACATCAGCGGAGAGAGGTGCGTACCTCAACAATACGACACACTCTTCAATATTTTTCCATTTAAATTTTAACTTTAGTTTTAAGATGTCTAAACGTGCTTAAGGGAAAGTGTGGCCTAAAGAGAACAGTTTGTAATCATTTACTTACCCTCACATTAAAAAATGACCAATACAGTACATAACCACAAAACACAAGGTTTAACAGTTATTTAAACAACTCATGGCAAAAAATGTGGTCCATTGAAAAAAGGAGGAATATGGTTTTGAAACATACGGCTGTAATTGAATGATTTTCATTTTTCCAGATTGAGCTCAGTAGAATTTATCTGTAAGCAAATCAAACTGTTCAAATGTGATTTCTGACATTGTGTTAAGGTTCCAAAGACTGTGGGATGAGGAGGTCAATCGTGTGGGCCTAGAGAAGGCATCTCTAGTTGCCGTGGTGATGCGTTTCCAAAAGACAAGATTAATAGTGTCATTCTTGGCCTCTGTTTTATTCACTTTTGCTGTATTTATTGGTCCGGTACGTTTCACAGCTCTTGTTGTAATTAGATTACATTATGTTTCTCAACACGAATCCACCTCATGGTTGTGTTTAAATGTATTTTTCACATTTTGTTCAGTCTGTTCTAGTGTATGAAATCCTGAACTATGCAGAGAAACCGGGAGCATTCACAGTGTTGCATGGTGTGGGTCTGTGTGTGGCCCTGTTCATCTCAGAGTTCAGCAAGGCATCTTGTGCATCTCTCATGTGGGCCATTAACTTGCGTACAGCTATCAGAATGAAGGGAGCGTTCTCCATGCTTGCTTTTAAGAAAATCATCTCTCTCAGGACCCTCACCAGCATCAGTGTAGGAGAGGTACTGTAGACCAACTGTATTGGTTGATTCGTAGATTGATTGACTGTTGTCTGTAAAACATATGACATATGACAGAGGGGTTATTATGTTTTATTTACAGTCCTACTTTAGTTCATTTATTGCTCATTTTGTTCTTCAATAACTTTTTGAATTACTTAAGTGTTTTCTGATTGCTTCACAGAATGTTTTGATTCATCATATGTCACTTCCTATGCTCAATTATACAGTTTATATACAGTTAATATGCCTTTCTATGGATAAAACACTGTCGTGTTGTCATGAACACATCAATACAACATTTGTGCATTCTGTCTATCTAGACGATAAACGTGTTGACGAGTGATGGCTATCGATTGTTTGATTCCATCTTGTATGGAACATTTCTGCTGTGTGTTCCTGTACTGATGATCATCTGTATCATATATGCCTGCTTTATTCTGGGATACACAGCACTTATTGGAATTATGGTCTACCTGGTCTTCATACCTATACAGGTGTGTTGTAAGATCTGCTTGACAGTTAGTCATTCCAATAATGTTTTGTTAATTGTTGGACTGTTACAGTATTATGGGACATATTTCCCCTGCGTGTCTGTATGTATGTGTTGTGCTGTAGTTCTTAATTGCTAGACTGATTGCCGCATTTAGAAGGCGGGCCGTATCTGTGACGGACCGGCGCGTTCGCACGATGAACGAGGTTCTGACCTGCATCAAGTTGATAAAGATGTACGCGTGGGAGGAGTCCTTCGAGAAAACAATCACAGGTTGCCTTTTACTTTCTGAATTTGAGTCACATATTGATGTATTTATATACTTATAAATTTGTTGTTGATTAAATTATTTTAAACGTATAATAGTAAAATGAAGTATGTAGATTGTGGTAATGTATTTGTAAAGTTTATTTTTTCATTTTTTTTTCCCTGATTTTCTTCGGTTCCAGATATCAGGAAGAATGAGAAGTTATTGTTACAAAAGGCCGGTTATGTTCAGAGTATAAACGCTTCCTTAACAACGATAGTGCCCACGCTAGCAACCATCCTCACCTTCATTGCCCACACAGCTTTGAATCTGCCTCTAGAACCTTCTACGGTGAGTGCATTTATTCTGTTATTATAAAGAAATTGGTCATTTGAACATTTACATCAGAAATCTGAATATTTCTGTTCTATTATTGAGATATTATGCTAAAGACAGAAAAAAACTTCAAATTACATGCAACCAAGAAAAGCCTTCATGTGAACACCTTAATTAATTCGAATGAAAATTTAATTTTATTGGAATACCTAGTGCACATGCGTAGCGCATTAGTCCCTATTAAGGGAATTGATGTGCGCACTGTACATTCTGGGCTCATGTTTTATTTCATAACATTACATTTCTTATGTTAAAAAACAATAAAATAAAGCAAAAAACAATGATTAGTTTATTTGTTGTGCGGTCTACAGCTTTTTCTGCTAGTCAGTGTTTGGTGTGAACCCTGTGGCAGGTGTTGTACGCTTGAGAAGAAGTTTTGTTCAGAATATATATAATATACATGTAAACAAATATTTAAACTGGATTAAAATGTTTAGTGTACATACACACTGTGTTTTAATCTGGAGTCAGACTGAATTCATATGGATTGACGAAAATGGGTGCATGTATATATAATTACTGTACAAGTGATGGTTTTCTGTAATCATCTGATCCTGAACCGTCCTTTTCCAGGCCTACACTATCATTGCTGTATTCAACTGCATGAGGATGTCTATGGGGTTGTTGCCATTCTCTGTTAAAGCCGTTGCTGAGGCGAAAGTCGCTTTAACTAGACTGAAGGTTTGACTCATTCGTTTACCTTTCCCTGTGCTTGTTAGGGGTGTAACAATACACCAAAGGCAAGATTCGGTTCAGTTCACGGTTTTGGAGCCACGGTTCGGTTCGGTTCGGTTTCTGTTTGCTGTGGGGTTAGGGTTGATGTCATCTTAACAGCAATGCTAAGGAACAATAGATTCACTTAATAACAAGAACAACTAAACTTTTTCTTTATTAACTTTGCCATCAGATTTTTAGTACAGTCAGGATACCTGAGTAAACAACAAAAATGAAATCAATATAGACTAGTCAGAAAAACACAATTCTCTTTAGTGCAGCCATCTTAACTAAGTAAACTAAAATTAAATAAATAACTGCAGTGTAGTAACCGAGTGTGATCGCTCACTCAAGTCACATGACATGACATGCACTTGGAAAATACTAACTTTAGAATATAATATTTAGAACAAAATTTAGAACAAAAGCTCATCATTACTAATACAATTTAATCAAATGGGATAAAATAAAGATGTGTTTAAATTGGTTAAATTTGTTAGAGACAAGTGACGTCAACCTCAACAATGGGCAGCAGGGGGCGTGAGAGTACCGCGGTACGCCACGAGAGTTTCGCGATACGTATCGTGGTTGGTGTATCGCGATATTTCGGTTCGGTTTGTAATATCGTTACACCCCTAGTGCTTGTCAAAACAACAATCGTTATCTTTCATTAATATCCACACTATTGACTGAGAGTTCACATCCTGTTACCTCAGTAACAGTACAATGCAGATAACAGACCCCTTACTGATATGCTAATGCTTGTGTTTCCACAGAGGATTCTGTTGGTACAGAACCCAGACAGTTATCTCACCCAGAATAAGAATTTGAGCTCAGCGCTGGTCATAGAAAATGCCTCATTCAGCTGGACGCAACCAGATGTCCCCGAAGCCAGCGAGAATCCTCAGGATGTCTCTCAAAGCACCAGACACACATCCGATAACAAACCAGCACTCAGAAACATCAACTTCACTCTACGCAAGGTGTGCGTGTTATACGGCTGACAGGAATTCTTGTAATTATGTAATTATGAAACTGTGATAAGCAGACATAACTTTCCTGTGGTGTAACATTTACATTGAGACTGACAAACCTTTCTTCTCTCTTATAGGAAAGTCTGCTTGGGGTATGTGGCAATGTTGGAAGTGGAAAAACCTCTTTAATTTCCAGTATTCTAGAGCAGGTGTGTTTATGTGTTATCTGTTATGAAGATCTATGATCACATGACACACAGCTCCACTCATAATGTGATGAAGTGGGACTGATGGTGATGGTGTAAACATGCATTCTTGCAGATGCATCTTCTGAGTGGGTCTGTGTCAGCTAACGGCACATTAGCTTATGTTTCCCAACAAGCCTGGATATTCCATGGAACTGTAAGAGACAACATCCTCATGGGAGAGCCGTTTGACCAGGCCAGGTACAACATACAGACAGCTATACAGAGACAGGCTGAACATACAGTGAAACATTAACCTGATCAAGAATGTGGTTAAAAGTTCATATATTTTGTTGGTATTACTTATATTAATAATATTGTTGGTATTATTGTTGGTATTATTAAAATATTTAGAAAAAGACAAAATAATCTGTTTTTCTACTTTACTCGATTAATCAATGTACTAAGTTTCGATCAATGTTAGTTCTGACAGGCTTCATCTTAAGGCTGTAAGTTAAAGTAACGATACACCTTTGTAACACATGTAGTTTACCAGGCAATCTGTTCTAGCGCCAGAATACAGCAAATTGCTTTATGGTCATGTTTATGGTGTATGATGTGTTTTATGGTTCGGGGTGAATTTCTGGCTCAGATCAGAGTCCCAGCTGCTTTATAGTGGATGTAAAATTATTGTTGAACGTTGATCCCTGTATCAAAAAATGTGCACGTTCTGTGCTTGCTGTATTTTAGATATGACAGCGTTGTTTGTGCCTGCTGTCTGAAACCTGACCTGGCAATACTTCCTTATGGAGATCAGACAGAGGTCTGTTTACACATATACATCACATATAGTACAGTACAGCATTATGTACTCATAATAATGAGTTTAATACGGAACTGTTAAATGCCACTAAGCAATACAGTTATTTCAAATGTGGCAATAATGTTCCTTGTATTTGTGTATTGTCTGTTGTTTGCAGATTGGAGAGCGAGGTTTAAACCTTTCAGGGGGTCAAAAACAGAGGGTCAGTTTAGCCAGGGCAGTATATTCTAACAGAGACATCTTCCTATTGGACGATCCTCTGTCTGCTGTTGACGCCCATGTTGGGAAGCATATATTTGAAGAATGTATCAAGAAACTTCTGAAGGGCAAATCAGTCATTCTGGTTACTCATCAGCTACAGGTAATTAACATTATTAATAACATGTCTTGTCATTCGGGGCTGGGTGGCTTTGCCTTTTAACATGTGATAAAATAATTTATTGTTATATTGTTTTGAATCAAATACACTGGCAAGCATCACTAAACAATCAAACATGTCAGGAGAAACCTTTAAATATGTCAGCTAAACTACAGGGGCATTTCAGAGTTAATTGTTTGTTGATGGATCTTTATGTTCAGTATAAGGACTTCGGTTGTATGTACATTCAGTTTGATGGAGAAAGAACATTTCAATTCAGCAGTAAAGATTCATCAATATAATTATTGTAATATATAATGCTTAACTTTCTCAGGGAGAGGAAGGGGCTGTCTAAGGCTGCTACACGTTCATTCACACGCGTTTACAAATGTCCCAGTCAGGGAAACACACACACAAACCGTCTGACCTTCTCCGCTCTTCTTCTTTGCTGTGTCTGCAGTATTTGGAGTTTTGTGATGAGGTGTTGCTGTTGGAGAATGGAGAGATAAAGGAGGCCGGGACTCACAGCAGTTTGATAAAAGCTAAAGGCCGCTACGCTCAGCTCATTAATAACGTCCAGCTGGAACAGAACAACGTAATCACTCGTATTCCTCACTATTGAAGATAAATTAAAGATAAAATTAGTCATTAATTAAAAATAATAAAACTTGAATAATTGAAACTGTTGACATGTATTGGATTTCAAGGCTAAACAAGAACAAACAAACTGTGATGTCACCGAATTTCATCTTAACTGTCACTTTTGGATTATATAGGAAAAGAAAAAGGACAGTTCCAAAATGCAGGATGCACTCGATGACTCTAAACAGATCAATCCAGAGGAGTCTAAACTCAACGGAATAGAGAACCCAGGTTAGAGGTTCAGGAAACCTTATTATAAAGCAATAAAAAAATCCTGGTTGTCTTTTGCATGTAAAAGGTTTAAACACTATTAAACCTAAAACTGGAAATGAACATGAATTCTGCAACACAATATTTTCATAATACTTTTTATAATTACTGTAGATATAGGCTAGAATTTTTTTCTTACAGATTCAATCATTATGTCTTTTTTCAATACAAAGCAGTTTGTTGTAAGTAATGAATTTCAGTAATGGTACATTTGTTAAAGAGACACAAAACTATACTGTATTGCTTTTCCCATCATATAATACCAGGTGTTTTGTGAACGTATAAGCAATTAATCCCCCTATTTTTTTCTTTTTTCTCAGCATTCGATATGTCTGATGAGAAAATAAAAACACTAGAGTCTTTTCCCAAACAGCTGACAGCAACAAAAGGTAAATGTTATATATAGTCATATCATATATATTCAAAGAAATCTATAGCACAAATTTGACTTGGATGTGTTTGTGTGTGTTTCAGGTAAGAAGGATCAATTAGTAACTCAGGAAGTGTCCCAGGAGGGATCCGTCACATGGAGAACATACCACCAGTACTGCAAAGCTGCTGGAGGTATTGTATCTTTTTTCCCTCTCTATTTTTTCCCTCTCTTTATTATAATACCACTATAACTCTCTTTCTTTCTTTGCCTATATATCCCTTTAGGGTATCTACTCACATTGATTGTTGTGCTGCTCTTCATACTTCTTGTGGGGTCAACTGCTTTTAGCAACTGGTGGCTTAGTTTCTGGCTAGACCAGGGATCAGGGGTAAAACACACACACATGTTAGATTTCTGTGCTTTGTGCTTTCCATAGACATAATAACTTTTATACCGTACAAGCTGTATATTCTATACCCTAACCATCACCTTACTCCTAAACCTAACCTTTGTTCATTTTAACATTTTCACAAGCATCATTTAGTGTGTTTAACAATCATTTTCCCTCATGGGGGACCACTGTCCCCACAATGTGTGTGTCTTTTACTGTTCTGTTGATACACACGCACACACACACACTCACACACACACACACACACCCATTCAGTCATTAAACTTATCAAGACACCTTTCATGTGTTTGTGTCATATTACATGAACTACTGTTTTCTCTCTCTGTGTGTTGCAGCTGTTTAATATCTCTGATCCAACATCAAACAGCGGTAATATCTCAGAGAATCCAAACCTGTCATTTTATCAAATGATTTATGGTCTTATCATTGTTGCCATGGTGCTACTCAGTATAACAAAAGGCTTTGCCTTCGTTAAAGTCACTCTGCATGCCTCATCCAAACTCCATGACACCATGTTCAAACGTGTAAGACATTTTTTACATTTCAAGCTTAATTTTTTAAAATCATAACATATGATCTAAATTCTTCCTATAGCTACTGAAAGGTTTAATATTAAGGGGTGTGTTTAGTAACGGAATGTAAAGAGTATTTGCATATAACAGGACGATAAAATTAGAACAGTCAGTATTTTGGTACCATGTGACTTGTTTTTACAGATACTTGGTAGCCCGATGAGTTTTTTTGACACGACCCCTACTGGCCGCATGGTGAACCGCTTCAGTAAAGACCAAGATGAAGTTGATACAGTTTTGCCGTTTAACATGGAGAACTTCCTGCAGTTTACTTTGATAGTTACTTTCACCATCCTCACAATCTGCGTGGTGTTCCCTTATCTCCTGATCGCTGTGGCAGTTATCGGAATCATCTTCGTCACCATCCTATAGTGAGACTCATACAAACAGGAACATATATATTTAGGATAATATATTGGATATTGCCCTGCAGCCCCGACTGCAGAATTACCAAACATGTAATGTTGTGTAATTATGTTTGCTTATGTTTGTCATTATCTGATTGCTCGTGTGTTTTCTTTTTGCTTTAGTCTTTTCCAGAGGAGCATTCGACATATGAAGAGGATGGAGAATGTGAGTCGCTCTCCCTGGATCTCTCTCACCACCTCCGTCATACAGGGGCTCAGCACCATCCACGCCTATGACAAAAGAGAGCAATACATACAACAGTAAGATAATACAGTCTTGTGTCTTTCTTTTCTACAGGAAAGCTCTTACTCAGCAACTTGTCTTTAAAAATTAGTTAAAAGCAAAATACTTTCATTCTCTAGGCAAAAGCCATCACATGTTGACATTCATATTAGATATAACAATGGAATTTACCAAACAAGAAATAAATTGATGAACTGACACAATGACCTTTCTTTTATGTTTTCTACATTACAGGTTTAAGGTGCTGAGTGACATCAACTCAAACCATTTCCTGTTGTTCAATTGTGGGGCCCGCTGGCTTTCCTTTTGGTTAGACTTCCTGTCCGCTTCTGTTACTCTCATGGTGGCATTATTTGTAGTGCTCAGCCCCAGTGAGACCATAAATCCTTCTCTGAAGGGCCTGGCCTTATCTTATACAATACAGGTAACTCACAGATAGACTAAACCGGTCCTCTGATGTCTCGTGTCAAATTCTGCTGGATATCTGAGTGCTGGTCTTGTGTTTATGTGATTTCAGTTGACTGGAATACTTCAGTTTGTGGTGAGGTTATCCACTGAAGTGGAGGCAAAGTTCACCAGTGTAGAAAGATTGCTGGAGTACATTACGGTACGTGACGCACTATTGCACACATTATATTTTACCTCAAGGTCATTAGCCATTTCATTCATTAAGTTTGTAATGCCATGGAAGTCAATGAGTCATAAATCTTAGTGTTTATTATGGAGAATCCTCATTCTTTCAGGTTGCAGGTAACATTTATATAGAAGGCTATATATAGGCTATTTATAGGATCTCCTGAATATTGAAATGTAATATATATATATATATATATATATATATATATATATATATATNTGTATATATGTGTGTGTTTGCGTGCTGTAGAGTTGTGTGTCAGAGGGTCCTCGGAGCATCAAGGATGCAAAAATCCCCACAGGCTGGCCACAGGAGGGCGCCATAACCTTTAAAAACTACAGCATGAGATACAGGGAGAACACACCCATAGTTCTCAATAAACTCAACATAAATATTAAGCCACGAGAAAAAGTCGGCATTGTGGGACGCACAGGCTCTGGTGAGAGAGAACATGCTGTACTCAAATCTTCTTGTTTAAATTAACATTTTAGAAATATATTACTTTTACTTATTGTCACAGTATTGTAAGACTGAACTAATGCATCTACTGAATTAAATTAAGACTATACAATCTATATTTAAGATGCAATATACACTGAAAATGGCTCTCATATTGTTCTGATAATATGCTAAAAGCAATCTATGTATAGCAAGAAGGCAGATGTACTATGAATTATGATATCTTGATAGATATTTCTGTCTTTTTGCGCTCTATATAACTTTCTCTCTTTCTGTCTGCTTCAGGGAAGTCTTCTCTCGGTGTGGCACTGTTCCGTTTGGCAGAACCGGCCGAGGGAACTATTTTAATAGATGATATTGACATCAACAAGCTGGGGCTGAAAGACCTTCGCAGCCAGCTTTCTGTCATACCACAGGATCCTGTACTCTTCATTGGCACTGTCAGGTGACCTGTGACCTGTCAACTTCCACCTGTTATGACGTTTAATGAGGATTCAGTAAATGATTTAGTAAACTCAGGCCACTTTTCAGCTACTTTAAGTCGACTTTTCCAAGTAATTTATGGTTACTCTGCTGCCAGTGTCTTGCAGAGCTTTGCAACTCTGACACTGGCCCACCAGCAACAAGGTCCTTGCAGTAGAGTATCCATGAATAAGTTCGAAAAGTCGATTCTATAGACAGGCAAGTTGATTATTGATTATTATTAATAAATACATTAATCTGCTACAAATTCTGCTCCCAAACAGAACAGGAACAATAATAATGAACTACATAATTTTGTGAACACCATTCTTGTAATTGGACAAACAGCCCTGCCCCAAACTCATGCCATTGGTTAAGCCAATTTTGCTTTGTTGGGCTGGTCTGAATTCTCAAACATACAATGTTTCAATGGCACCATAAATCCACAGTGTTAACGCTTCAGGAAAATCAGCCTACAAATGACAGGCGAATCATCTTTACATTTTATTGTGTCTATGGCTGAGGAATAGTTTAATAAATATGTGTCTGTGTGTTTATCGGATATAGGTATAACCTGGATCCCTTTAACAATTATAAGGATGAAGAGCTCTGGCAGGCTTTGGAAAAAACCTACATGAAGGATGCAGTAAAGACTTCTATATATAATCTATATATATAATATATAGTATATATCATATATAATCTACTATATATAACTCTTATATATTATACATTATTTATACATGAAATATGGTCCTGATTAAACTGGATTTGTAATGATGGGTCAAGGTTGTGGTTTAAACCAGTTCTTTCTCTCTCTCTCGCTGGTAGATTGCAAAGCTACCAGAGAAGCTGGACTCTCCAGTAGTGGAGAACGGAGAGAACTTTTCTGTTGGAGAGAGGCAGCTCATGTGCATGGCCAGAGCTCTGCTGCGCAATTCCAAAGTAAGAATGACGACCCAAATCACATTTATTGATTATTCAATGAATATTGAAGAATATTGAAATATTCTTCGCTCATTGACTTTCTGTTTATGCGTGTAGATCATTCTGTTGGATGAGGCCACGGCATCTATAGACTCCGAGACTGACAGCATGATCCAGCACACCATTAGAGATGCTTTCCAGCATTGCACTGTCTTAACAATTGCCCACAGAATCAACACTGTATTGGAGAGTGACAGAATACTTGTCATGGACCAGGGCAAGGTAAGAGTGCAAATACAGCATATAGACCGCATGAAGCACTTTTAATTGGGGGAGATTGAAGTTATTGTGCCTAGTTTTGGTCCTCAAATGTATCTAATAACATACTTCTCACCTATGATTAGCATTTTGAGTGCTGTTTCTGTATAGCAATATTCTTTATAACTATTGATTCAGGAATACTCTAAAGACTGTCTCGTAATCTCTCTCTCTCTCTCTCTCTCTCTCTCTCTCTCTCTCTCTCTTATGCATTATCTCAGGCGGTTGAATTTGATCGCCCACAGGACCTGATGCAGCGGCCGAACTCCTTATTTGCATCACTTCTAGCAGCAGCCAATCATGTAAACTCATGAAACACATAAAGATCACACATCAATATAGACCTACATGTTATTTGATTTCTTCAGGAATCTAAATGTAAATGAGTAAACTAAAGTGCACTGACCTCAAGCTCTTAAGGCTATTGTAATACATGATATTTATGTCACATACTGTATGTCATCACTCATTTCAATGCTGCGTTTTGCACTTCTTCATTTTAGGTAAGCCTTATTACAATTTTTTTATGATTGTAGGGTATATGTAAGCGCTGTATGTGTATACTGTGTATAAGTAACGAAAGGGTTGAAATTTATGACACTTGAAATGTTTATTCACTAGTTTCCTGTAGTTTCATCAAAAGTATGTATTTAAAATATTTATTTAATTATATATATATATATATATGAATACAATGTGTATGTAAAATAAAACTAACTGACTATCTAAATGATCTTTAGTAATACAATGAAGAATATATAACGTCTGATAAGTGTCTTGTCAGCTTTTGTTTCACTTTTATTATAGGCTCTGTGGAATAATTGATTCTGATTGGTTACCCATGATATTCAGTGGTTAGATATTTCAGATTGTAGAACATATCGTTCTAGTACTTGATTGTGATTGGTTGAACTTCATTTAAAAGCCTTAGTAAATTAGTCTTCACGGCTGTGACGTCACTACATCAGCATTACTGCTCAGTGAGTTGCTGTTTCTGAAAAACTGCGTTGTTTGTCGAATATTTTTATCAATATCGTGGCTTTTGTAGATGTGTGTTTTTTGAAACCTTGCTACGTTTATAGATTTGCCGTTTTTACCGTTTCTGCTTTATTGTTTAAATGGCATTGGCGAACAGAATTAAATTAAGGTAGTTTAATGAAACGTTTGACAGATAGCTTGAAGATCAGATCGTTCTAGATCAGTCTGCGTATGTGTTTCCCATCACGGACGCTAGGTGTCTCTCGCCTCCTGATACCGAAGTTTATTGAGCCGCAGTTGCATCAGTAAAGACGCCAACTGATGAAATGTGTTGAAATTTGAGCATCAGCGAGCATCTCAGACTGATGAGGGAATGAGGGAATTATTTCAGCTCAGTGAGGAGTCGGTGTGAAAGACCTTAATCACATATCAGCGGCTTTTTTTATTGTCTGTGTCTAATATTCCTCAGCAACTTATATAACACTAATTTTTTAACGTAGTAAGGCTTTAAGGACACTTTTTACCATGTATTTTCTGTTTTTCTGTATCTGTATTTTGTACATTTTTAGACCCATACTTTTAAACACACACACACACACACACAGACACGTTAGGTTTCTCTGTTTTGTGGGGACTTTCCATAGACAAAATGACTTTTATACTGTATATTCTATCCACAAATCCTCACCCTACCCCTTAACCTAACCCTCACAGAAACTTTTTGCATTTGTACATTTCTAAAATAGATCATTTGGTATGTTTAATGATCAGTTTCCCTCGTGGGGACCAGGTGTGTGTGACTTTTACCATTCTTGTGGGGAAATTTGGGATACACAGAGAGAGAAGGGGGTATCATAAGTCTTGTTTGAGTACATGAAGTTCTCATTGGCACTTACTGTTTGTAGTTCTAACATGGTCCTGTTCTGTTAGTCTGTCATCAGGTGAAGGTGTGAAGCAATCAAATGACTTCCTGTCACAGTCTATTCCCATCAGTGACCTATTGTGTTTCATTACAGCATTAGTCATGATTTACACTGCAGCCACACTTACTGACTAATGAACAAACTATACTAGTTCATGGGAACATGCAGGCCATCACATGGACTGCCATTCAGCCTGTCAGTAACCTGTGAATCATCAATCAGATAGTCTTTGTTCTAATGCCAAAGTCTCACTTCCCTGTAACCTAGAATTTACCAACATGTTTGACCTTCAAAAAATCTATTAACACTTAATTAAGACATTACTGATTGATCACTACCTTTACATTTACACTATTATATAGTAAATAATTTCTACTTATGGAATAAAAAATACAATGTAACTTTATAATTCCACAGTTAACTTTTTGGTGGACACTTTTGGTACCCACTAGGGTGCACTGTTGTCTGATAAAGTAGAATCTATAGCACCAAAACGGAGAACTTAAGTAATTTGCCATGTAAACTCATACATGCCGTACATACAAGCATTCAAAAGCATTAATATATACTCTACCTTATTCTGCATCAGTGAAGTCATAATTTCAGTGCTAGGAGATCCAGCGTTGATGAGTAAGATCATTAGTCAACGACAAGACAACAATAACGTGACGTAAAAGATCTGCAGTTATTTTACAAACCTCTGTTAAACTAAAACTAATTCGGGTTTCATAAGGCTTTCTCTCTATTGGGTTGGTAGTTTGCAAGAACAATAAATCATTGACAAATGTGAGCTCTATTCTTAGCCTTGTATTACAGTTGGCCATAACTAGTTCTTTCCTAACAGTGCTGGAAGAGACTGAATGCTTTGTTTCTGATCAGGGATCAGATCTTTGATCAGGCCAAGGCTTAATTAAAGATGATAAAGACAGTAAGCAGACATGCTCAGTGAGGCCAGATGTGCATGTAATAGTCCCCAAAGCTTTGCACCCAGAGAGTAATAGCAATATAATGGTGCTTTCTCTTTCTGGGGAGTTTGGCCATGCTGTGTTAACAGAGGAAGTCTTCAATCATTCAGCAGTAAAAGTGTTCCTCAATAAAAGGAGAATCATTACACCCCCCAGTTTGTTTGTGAAGTCACACTGTGATCTGTCAGCTTTGACTCTGTGGAGGTCTAAATCATTTTTCTGCTTATATAATAATATTAACAACAACTCATTGTCATCTTGTTTATCATCATCGTAGCCATGCGTTCAAAATAGAACGGAACGTGATGGGCTCTGCTGAGTTCCGGTGTGCAGTTCGGTTTAAATGAGAGATTGAGAGGACAGTTAGATTGAGATGTTCTGTAACATAATGAGATGTTTCAGTTAAACGCTTCAGTCTGTTGAACCGCATGCTGTTTGTGAAGTTAACCTATTGTTGCACAGAAATCACACTGTGATTGTAATATAAACAAGCATGTCACTCTAATCAAGAAAAATGACTGTTTTAGCACATTACTGCAAAAAAAAGAAGATCTTGACACATAATCACTGGTAATAATCATGTTGTTTACATCATTTGTTTGAAATCGTGTTTGTTTTGAGAGAATTTGCTTTTGTAGGTTACTTTGAATTACCTTTTAATTTACCCTAAATTAACTTACAGGGTATGAATTAAATATTCAGTTAATTGTTTATCGTAAGTTTTCACAGTGTTTGTTTGCTTGTTTGAGAGTATGTCCCAAATTGTGTTTCTGTTCTCAAGAAGCAGTGAAGAACATAATCATACCTGAATAGCTTAGGTTGCTTGTCAGAGCTGTCAGAGAGAAATCTGGTTTAGACTATTTTCACAGAAACAGTAACCAAACATCAAGCTTCTTCTTTACCAGGAATTTACAGTAAGAACTTTTTTATGAAAACATGGCTGTCCTTCTTTGAAAACTGACAGTCCAGCTTACAAGATATGAAAGCCTTTCTAAGAAAAATGTGGTTTTAAACTTCTAGTTTTAAAACTTTAGTTTTAAACTTCTAGAGAGTAATCCATTGATATCTATTATTATTATTATTATTATTATTATTATTATTAACATTCTAG
>JAZGTJ010011497.1:613-16858 GCA_036877575.1 Botia almorhae
CATGTTTTAAAGATTAAGAGTGCACCTGAATTAAAAAATAATGGCACCACAGATGAATCATCCATAATAAACATGTTTCATATGAAAACAAAAACAGTAAACTTGGACTTCAAGGTGACTTTAAAGGAACAGTATATATATAAAAATAAAAATTCATTCAGTCATTGTTTAATCACATTTACCCTCATGTCATACCCAACCAAAATTTCCTCTTTCCTTCTTTGTGGAATACAAAACGTGTAATTCAAAGAACTTCCTAGCAGCTTTTTTTCCATATAAGGAAAATTTACATAAGACTCTAAATATGTAGCTAAACAGATTATTACATAACGCAACATACTATAAATACTTTCTCACGATGCTGTTTTTTGCATATGAATAAGCTCAAGACATTACATAATATAACAAACAGATTATTTTTACACTTTCATTAATGCACAACTCTATTGATTTTCCGTAGAGGACTCGGTGTACCTCCCCAGCGAGGAACAGCTGCAGGAGTTCATTTTAAATGAAAATGGCATCCTGTACCAGGGCTCATGGGATGACATCACCCCCGTGTCCTGGAACTACGGACAGGTAACTTACACACGCATGCCCGTGTGCTCAGCAGAGGCATCACAGTATTGTGGGCACTGGCCTTTTTGAGGACGTGTCATGACCTGACATGACTGACACACGGTCAGGATTTATAGCGACTGTTGCATACGTGTGGAATTCTGATGAGACAGTGTGTGAATTGTGACAGACTGGTGGCAGGAGAGCCGCAGAAGGCTTGTCTGCTGCTGGGTAATCACTTCTCTCTGGAGGTGTCAGACGTTTCTGACACAAATGACTGTCTTGCAAACAAGAGCCAAACAAGACCAACTTAGTCCAGCCTGAATTTTTATGCAGGTCCAGAGTGGTTTGTCCTGATTTATGCTGGTTTAGTGTGTAAGGCAGTGAAGAAAAAGCTGCTGCATGCTCACTAGCTAGTCAACCAGCATGATCTGTTTAGTAAAGTAAATTGATCTAGCACATCTAGCTGGCTATGCTATTTAATATTTGTATATAAAGCGTTCAAAACATACGCTAGTAAGCTGGAGGTTTGGTTAAAAGAAACGAAACGGTGAAGTTAATATTTTTGGTGTTCTCTTTTTAAACAGTTTGAAAAAGATATGGTGGACATTTGCTTTGAAGTGCTGGACAATTCACCTGCGGCGCTGAAAAATTTACAGATGGACATCAGCAACAGATCGTGTCCAATTTATGTCAGCAGAACTGTTACCGCTATGGTAAGCCATTCACAACCTCTACTCGTTAACGTCACCATTAAATCAAGATGTACTGTCTTATTTTAATGTAGAATATTGCAATGATTATTTAAATGATTTATCCGTGCGCGTCATTGATTTGTTAAAATCACATGCCCCCGTAATGTTGAATCAAAATCTAAAAATGTGATCAGTCTGACGGCTTGGGCGGAGCCAGAGTCGTTAGCCACTCCCCCAACCGTAAATCTGTTGCGAGGTTGAAACGCCCACTTTTCTATATCCAATGCAAGTCACGCCCACATTACGTTCTGAATTGGAGTCTCAACACCGAACTCGATCGCCACTTCCTGTTTTAGCAGCGCTCGTTTAATCACAAATATCTTTACGCTTTACAAAGGCTGTGTTTATGCAAACGAATAGTCGGTGTAATCTGCATTGGTAGGTTAATGCGAATGATGACCGGGGAGTTGTATCCGGACGCTGGGATGGAGAGTACGGTGACGGAGTGGCACCCACACGTTGGACCGGCAGCGTGCCCATTTTGAGACGCTGGAGTGAGGCTGGAGGACAGATGGTGCGCTATGGGCAGTGCTGGGTGTTTACAGGTGTGGCCTGTACAGGTGAGTTAGAAACAGTCCCCAATAAACTATTTTACACATCCACAGATAATATGAAGCCACTGTGCCTAATATATGTCTTGTAACCTTCCCTTTCCACAGTTCTCCGATGTCTTGGCATACCAAGCAGATGTGTGACTAACTACTCATCTGCGCATGATACAGATGCCAGCCTCACTGTGGATTACCTTGTCAACGATCAACTTGAAAGTGTGTCTGAGGGCAAGAAAGACACAATCTGGTAAAGAGCATGAAAAACCATTTCACACAATAATTTGGTTGTAGTATCTTAGTAGTATCTTAGTGCTTACCAAGAGGAGATCTCTTGAAGATAAGATTCCAGTAATCTTTCAATTCCTCTGAAGTTTCAGAAGAAACGTTTTACACTTTTAACGCTTCTGCATTTCTCAAAAATAGTTGCATTTCTCATCGAATATATATATATATATAGAAACATGTCAGACAGAAACATTAGACACGTAATACTTTAATGACAGAGGAGTGAGAACTCCACTCATTTTTCTGAGTTATGAAAGAACAACCACTGAGGAACAACATTTTCCAGTGGGTGGTCCCTGACATGTGCGCTTCATCCCTTTCCTGTCAGGAATTTCCACTGTTGGGTGGAGTGCTGGATGGAACGCGATGATCTTCCTGAAGGGTACGATGGATGGCAGGTGTTGGACCCCACCCCTCAGGACAGAAGTGATGGTAGGTTCTAGACCACAATACTGTCATTAGTGTCTGCTTGTCAGTGTGCTTGATGTACACAGAACAAGAGCTTCCTGTGTGTTCCTCAGTAGAAATGTTAACTAGCTCTCCATCATCCTCCTCGTCCATGTTCTCACAGGTGTGTTCTGCTGTGGGCCTTGTCCAGTCCGTGCAGTTAAAGAGGGAGAGCTGGGGTTGAAGTATGACACTTCATTTGTGTTCTCCGAGGTGAACGCAGATCTGGTCGTCTGGATCGTTCATCCGGATGGGGAACGATTCCGAGTGTCCCAAAACAGCAAAATTGTGGGACGAAACATGAGCACCAAGAGTGTGTATGGAGACTTCAGAGAGGACGTTACTAACAACTACAAATATCCTGAAGGTAACGTCCAAACTGAAATGAATATTACATCAGTTGTAGTTTTGGTTCTGGGGTTAATCCCCAGCTAACAGAGAATGTTCTCAAAATGTTGGCTTACATTCTTTAAAAGTTCTCTCAATGTTACATAAAAATATACTCTTGATAGTAATGTAATAAACTGGATGTTTTGAATGTTCCTATCGTCTTTTGTTACCTAATTAAAACGTTCTTACAACCCGTTTACTATGAGAACAGAAGTGTGTTTAAGTACAGGAAAACGATCCGTTTGGATTGGTTCTGATGAGTCTCACATTTAATCCCACTGCAGGCTCATTGAAAGAGAGAGAGATTTATGACAAGGCAGGAAGACAAGTGGCGGAACAGAATGAAGATCCAGAACAGCTGGAACTCTTCATCAAACACGCTCCAGCTATCCACGGCACAGACTTTGATGTGAACGTGGAGGTGTATAATGCTGGTGGAGAAGACGCAGATGCACAGCTTACCGTCACAGCCAACGCAGTCACCTACAATAGCATCGACCTGGGAGAGTGCCAGAGAACAACAACTTCTCTCACAGTTCCTGCTCACAAATGTAGGACCCGAATATATATATATATATATATATATATATACACACACACGCACATACACACATACATAAAGTATATAGTGTAATATATTGTAACGTGTATATATATATGTATATATATATTATTATATAGTGTAATTATATTGTAAAATATTCATTTGTAGTGTAATTATTAATTATTATAGTGTAATTATACTGTGCATGATTTTGTGTTACATACAGTGGACCCCAAAAGTATTTGGACATTTTTAGGGCACACTTGTACAAATTGCTTTGTAATAAACAAACAAAAAACGTGGCATCTACAAAAATGATATTCCGCTTGAAAACTGCATTCTTTCTCAGAAATCATGTGAAGATTTTGTTATCTAATGCAAAGACATTCATATATATTTTTAAACGTGGCTGAAGTGTTTGGGGCCTCTGACAATAAATGCCAAAATAAATGTGCGTCTCTTTTTTTAGCTCATAAAGAAGTGTTGCGACTCAAGTATGATCATTATGGAGCGTTTGTGTCCGAGCATCACATAATAAGAGTCACGGCACTCCTTCAACCCAGTGATCAGCAAGGCAGCATCATCCTGCATGAAATCAACATCCCCTTGAAAATGCCGACGCTCCATATCAACGTAAGAAGCATACTAGCATAAATTCCTAGCATGGGAATTCCAACTGGGAATGTTCTTAGAGCATTGACTAATGTTCTGTGAAAGTTCTCTCAAAGTTATCAAAAATGCTATTTTAGTAAGTTTAGTAGAAGGTTTTTTTAATGTTATATATCATATCTATTAAAAATGTTATTCCTAGTTGCTAATGGAACGTTTAAAAAATGTTACAGGATAAAATGTTTGAATAACGTTCTTATAACCAAACTGTAACATGAATACAATGTCTAAAAAACTGGACATTCTGAACATTCCTATAACTTTCAAAATAATGTTTAATGTTTTCGTTCCTTAATGGAAACGTTAGGGAAACGTTCTTAAAACCTAAAATTGTTAGCTGGGATGTCTTTGGTATGACCGCTTTCTTTATTAACTGACAGTTTTTCTCTTTTCCAGATAATTGGTAAATCTGCTGTATCGCGTAAACTGACAGCACACATCTGCTTCACCAATCCGCTGCCTGTTAGCCTTCAAGAGGGCGTGTTTACCGTGGAGGGGGCGGGGCTAACTGAAGCAAGAGAGATAAAAACACAGTATGTAATTTGCATGTTGTTTTAGCATAATGAAGACACAGTATGTAGTACGTATGTAGTACACAGTCAGTCAGCAGTGTTTTGTCTTGAAAAAGCTTATTTTAAAATCACTGTGTCTCTGATTCTTTTCCAGTGGTAAAATTGAACCGGGTCAAGATGTGACGGTTAAATTCTCTTTCAAACCCACCCGTGTTGGCCTGAGGAAACTGCTCGTGGACTTTGATTCAGACAGACTGAAAGATGTTAAAGGAGAAGCCACCATCATTGTTCGGCAAAGAAAGAAAAACAGGAACGCTGTCCCAGAAATCTAAACCATATAAACGTTCCCAGAGC
This sequence comes from Botia almorhae, assembly GCA_036877575.1. Taxonomy (NCBI): domain Eukaryota; kingdom Metazoa; phylum Chordata; class Actinopteri; order Cypriniformes; family Botiidae; genus Botia; species Botia almorhae. The sequence goes on from JAZGTJ010011497.1 coordinate 5,679, forward strand.
ATTCTCCCAAAGTTATCAAAAAATGTTCTTGCAGTAACATTCGTATGACTTTTTTAACATTGTATATCATATATATCAAAGTCTTAAGTTAGTGGAGTGTTAGTGGAACGTTTAAAAAACAGTTTTTTATATAATCAAGCAATAACGTTAATTCAACATCTAAAAAAATGGGCGTATTGAACGTTGTTGTTGCTTATTGGAAACATTAGGGAAACATTCTTACAACCTAAAATTGTTAGCAATGTAGAATCATACATTATTTAGTATGTTGTAAATTGTACTGAGTGCAAAGTATTAGAATGGGTCACAGTTGTGCTAATAATGTTTTGTTTGTTTGTATGTTTTGTGCTATTTATACAAAGTGTGCTTATTTTTATGATTACCGTGATGTCTTTACATACTTTCTCGCAGATCCTGATGATAAAAAGTACAAAAGACGTTTGTACATTGAAAATGGCCAATCACGTTCATGCACGGTCACCTTAGCTATTAATATAAACATTTTTAATGTAGCTTGTCATGTTATGACCAAGGTAAATATTACTTATAGCTATATTTTTCATCTTTTCCATTCTGTATAAACCAAATAGCTATACTCAAGACAGAACACCAAAATAAAAATAAAACATATATAAATCTGACTATTTTATTTGTAATGTTTCAAAAGGGAAGCGGAGACTTCAGATAAGGTAAGGTTACTTATTAAATAACAAATAATTAAATCATACGCATTATTATCTTTCTCATGTAGTCATTTGGTTTAGTTTAAAATTAACTAGGATAAATAGGTTTATTGTGGCTATTTAATACTAATTCCTACATTTTATGAGAATATATTGTGTTATTGTGAGTTATATAGTATTTGATCGCCACCTGCTGTAAGGAAACGCTTACTGTAAACTCAATGACACAATACAACACAATATTAAAAGTATTTTTTGCTTTAACTAAACCTAATTTTTATGTTTATAATTTGTATGAACATTTTGTTTTGTGCAGAGCTGTTTTCCATTGGCAGTAAACTGTTTCGATATTGTATATTGGTGTTTGTAAAATGAATAATCTTTCTCCTTGTATGATTATAAAGAAAGATTAACCAGAGGAAAAGTTTAAATGACATTGTAAATATGACACTTAAATGCCAAAATAAAGATAACGAGTATGTACATATAAATCCACTGTTTCTTTATCGTTGCATCATCCGATTCCGTTCACTGCGCATTGACATATCTAGCCGCGTCTTTGTCTTGATCGACAGCCTCCTAAACCAATAGAATGTACGTATACTAGACCGTCCCTGTTCCTGGACCAATCGTGTATGTTGTGGGAGGGACTTAGACGCTCCTTTTGGTTTCAACCGGCGTGGGGAAGAAGTGTGGCTGGTTACCGAAGCGGTTATAAGATTAATATTCGTAAGTTTCACAATCTTTATATATGATCTGTTAGCTTGTGTTTCATTGTTTTATATTATCTGCCTTTGCTGCGAGAATCACGAGGCTTTTGAATGAAATTAAACGAGGCTTCAGTGAATGTCGCGGTTGTCAGCTTAGCCTCGTCTCGCGCCGTCTCGTGTCAATGGAAGCAAATTTAAGGACGGTATTATTTTTTACACTTTGTATCTCTGAACAAAATTATTCGTATTATCCTGATAATATAAAGCAAAATAGAGCTAAATTCGTGTGATGACGTAGGAAAGCACTAGCTGGCTTTATCGTCAATGTGATTATTTGATTCTGGCCTGTGTCATTAACCATTGCTACAGAAAGCGTTATATTTTGATGTATTGCCGTATGTGCATTTATTATAGATTATATTTTATATTCTATATTTTCATTTACCATGTATACGTGACAATCGCTTTGCTCTTACAAGGTTTTATAATTCCTGATTTATGACAATGACGTCCTGCCGGTATTTTATATGCACTCATTAATGTAGTTTTGTTAGCGTCTCTAAACCCTGTTTACCTTCTCTAGGAGCATAGAGCATCATAAATCTATGGCTCTTCATCTCACTTTTCTCTGTGCCAAAGCTTTCTTCTGCTGTCAGGTGAACCCTGTGCTGTGTGCAGGTCTTGGGCTGTGCTGTTGGCTTGCTCAGTTCACTAATTCTGTTTTGAGAATATCATAGTTAAAGTTACGATGTTGATTCTCCATCATTTCTATAGAGAATCAGATAGGATAGGTATGTTGTAAGGAGTCATGACAATGAAGTTTGTGCCTGTTTGGGTCTTTAAAATTACACAGAGGAAATTGTGTTACACTGGAAAATGATGTTTTTCTGACTGGTGTTCCACAACAGATCTGGTCTCTAGCATGCATGGGGTGAGTGGTTGTAATGTGTGTTTTTTTATTTGAGAAGTGTTTTGGGGCAGTTGTTATGGGAGTGATGACGAGGTTACTCCAGGGTTTTCGGCAGTTTGCTGTGGACCAGCTCCACCTGCTGATGAGTTTCCCGAAGCAGCATGTGCTAAACCGCGGCTAATTTTGGAAATAAACTTGGTTTTGTTTGTAGTGGTTTTGTTTTGGATTTAATATTGTTCAATTTAAGTATTTTTTTTAAACGGGATTTTAGTTTTTTGGGGGTATTTAATCTGTAGCCACTTTTAAATAATTGTGGTCACTTATGGCCATATGGATGGTTGTGTCATGTTAGGCATGTTATTTTTTGTGCACTAGGAAAGGATTGTGTGTCATTGGTTTGTCTGCAAGTTCTGCTTCTCTCTAACAAGATTCCTCTCTTGCATGGTGCTGACATGGTGAAATGTAGGTTTCTGTATTGATTTTGGTGTCTGGTGCTCTCACGGGCTGTTGACTGTTGATTGACTAGTTAACTGTTAACACCACCAAATCTAGCTGCGTGTTTACTTTTGGTAAAACCGATTTCCTGTGTTTCCTTCTCCAGTCCTCTGAGAAACGCACATTCACCATGGACTCTTCGCTGACCGCTGCTCAGATCCGTGAGAAGTTCATCGACTTCTTCCGCCGTCATGAGCACCAGTACGTCCACTCGTCGTCCACCATCCCGCTAGATGACCCCACTCTGCTCTTCGCCAATGCCGGAATGAACCAGGTAAAGAGAAACTGAACCTAGTTACAGAAATGATTGAACATCAGCATAACGAATGGAACAATTGATCATTTTACCTTCTTCTCTGTAGTTCAAACCCATCTTTCTGAACACCATTGACCCGTCCCACCCTATGGCCAGACTTCGCCGCGCCGCCAACACGCAGAAGTGTATTCGTGCCGGTGGCAAACACAACGACCTGGATGACGTTGGCAAAGACGTGTACCATCACACCTTCTTCGAGATGTTGGGCTCTTGGTCATTTGGAGACTATTTCAAGGTAAACGATGGCGAGAAGAGGGTGTTTATGGTGTATGTTTCTTCATAATGCTGTGTGTATGGGATATTATGTCATTTAAACTGTTCGTTTTGGCTTCTTTGTTCCTCCGTATCCCGTGTTTTGCCCTTTTTAGCACCTGGCTTGTGAAATGGCACTGGATCTTCTGACCAAGGAGTTCGGCATTCCTATTGAACGACTCTACGTGACTTATTTTGGGGGCAATGCTGATGCAGGCCTGGAGCCTGACCTGGAGTGCAAGCAGATCTGGCTGGACTTGGGGTGAGTATAAAATCATTTTTAAAACATAATGCAATGACTCGGTATCAAATTTGAAAGACTATAAATACCATTTTCTGACATGATCTTAGAATGGAGGAGTGTCGTATTCTGCCGGGCAGTATGAAGGATAATTTCTGGGAGATGGGGGACACGGGTCCATGCGGACCTTGCAGCGAGATCCACTATGACCGTATCGGGGGCAGAGATGCTGCCCATCTGGTCAACATGGATGACCCCAACGTGCTGGAAATCTGGAACCTGGTGTTCATCCAGTTTAACAGGTAAACCACAGCTGGTTTATTCAGTACACCCACTTATTTCATTGCACCAACACAGACGTGCGTACAGTACGTTCATACGACCTGGTTTCTCTACACAGGGAGTCCGAGACGGTTCTGAAGCCCCTGCCGAAGAAGAGCATTGATACAGGAATGGGACTGGAGCGCCTGGTTTCTGTACTGCAAAACAAGATGTCCAACTATGACACAGACCTCTTCATCCCATATTTCCAGGCCATTCAGAAGGTACAGTTACAGTACGGTACGGTATCTGTGTTTTACTGGTTTCCTCAATAACTCGAATGGTCTCGACTCCTAGGGCACAGGTGCCAGGCCGTACACAGGAAAGGTGGGCGCAGAAGATGCAGATGGTATTGACATGGCCTACCGCGTCCTGGCCGATCACGCTCGCACGATAACAATTGCTTTGTCCGATGGCGGCCGACCTGACAACACAGGCAGGGGGTGAGAAGACCGTGTAATGCGTTCTCGATACAGTGTGCGTTTCGTTTGAATGTTTAGAAGATACAAGTGTGATCTTGTTTTGGCAGCTACGTGTTGAGGAGGATTCTGCGTCGTGCTGTGCGATACTCTCATGAGAAGCTGGGTGCACAGAGAGGCTTCTTTGCCTCCCTTGTGGACGTGGTGGTTGAGTCTTTGGTAATGCCTGTAGCTTTAAGACACTTTATAAACATATGGAGGCCCTTCTTTAGTCCTGTTCTCATATTTGACAGTGATTCAGTTCAAAAATGACAGCATGCAAATACACTTATTAGTTCTTGTTATAATATTGGAACTGTTTAGAGCAGAGGTCTCCACTGAGGTCCACAGACCTGCGGAGTTTAGCTCCAACGCTAATGAATCACACCTAAACCAGCAAATCTAGAAACCAGCTAGAAACATTCGGACAGGTGTGTTGGAGTAGGTTGGAGCGTAACGTTGCAGGTCGGTGGGCCTGCAGGAGCATGGATTGGAGACCCCTGGTTTAGAGGATCATACAGTCTGGAGATGGTGTGTTATCTCTGGTTTCACCGATGGACTCAATGGTTTAACAGGGTGATGCTTTCCCTGAGCTGAGGAAAGATCCTGAAATGGTGAAGGACATCATCAACGAGGAAGAGGCACAGTTCCTCAAAACCCTTAGCAGGGGACGTCGCATTTTGGACCGTAAGATTCAGAGCTTGGGAGACTGCAAGACCATCCCAGGTAAGACGTGTGCTATCACTAAGAGCCGTGGAAAGATAAGATCATCTTATTTTGGACCTTGTGTGTGAAATACTGACTTGTTTTGAAGGTGACACCGCCTGGCTGCTGTATGACACCTATGGGTTTCCTCTGGACCTCACTGCTCTGATCGCTGAAGAGAGGGGGATGGGGGTGGACATGCAGGCCTTTGAGGAAGAGAAGAAAGCTGCTCAGGTTTTCTTGCCTTTTTCTTCAGGTTTAACACTAAGTTCTCTTGATGTCATTGAGTCTAACTGGAAAAATATCTTGGCGCGTACACACAGTTGAAGTCTCAGGGCAAAGGCTCTGGCGATGAGGACCACATCATGCTGGACATCTACGCCATCGAGGAACTGAGGAACAAGGGTGTGCCTGCCACTGATGACAGCCCCAAATATCGCTATGCTTCAGATGACAATGGCAACTATGGTAAAATTACCTCCGCAAGGTTGTTGGAGCTAATCACCGAGCTAGGAGTTGGAGCTAGGTTTGGTGTCTTATGACTTGTATGTATTCCTCTCACTCAGAGTTTGAACAGACAGTGGGAACTGTTTTGGCTTTGAGAAGGGAGCGTGCGTTTGTTGACGAGGTGACCACGGGTCAAGAGTGTGGAGTGCTGCTTGATCAAACCTCCTTCTATGCTGAACAGGGCGGACAGATCTTTGACGAAGGCTACTTGCTTCGAGAGAACGACTCTGCTGAGGATGTAAGGAGACCGAGCGGTGTTTCATATGAGTTGAACTGCCCTAATTAGTCGCCTTCATTTTGTTGTCATGTTTGCTTTGGCTGCTACAGAAGATGGAGTTCACAGTGAAGAATACTCAAGTGAGGGGAGGTTATGTTCTACATATTGGAACGGTGTATGGCACACTAAAAGTTGGAGATCGCCTGACTCTCCACGTGGATGAGGTACGAGACACTTGTTGTCTGTGATTTTCTTTTGTATGAATGTTCCTTGTTTTTCTAAGCTGGGCTGTAGGAGTCATCTTGGATTGTGTCTTGGTTTCCTCTCTGTTTCTCAGTCTCGTCGCAGGCCCATCATGAGTAATCATACCGCCACACACATCCTTAACTTTGCCTTGCGTTCGGTGCTGGGCGAGGCAGACCAGCGCGGCTCTCTGGTTGCTCCAGACCGCCTGAGGTTCGACTTCACCGCCAAAGGAGCCATGAGCACCAACGAAGTGCGGCGCACAGAGGAGATCGCTTGTGCTATGATTAGCGATGCCAAGGTCAGTTCATCCAACAGACTATCCATCGAGATCCACTATTCCTGAGAACAGGAGAACTCTGTATTCTACTGTATCTTCTTTCACACACTGAGTAACATCTGTGTGTATCTTCCTCCAGGGCGTCTATGCTCTGGACGCTCCCCTTGCAGCAGCTAAAGCCATCCAGGGCCTGCGGGCTGTGTTTGATGAGACGTACCCTGATCCAGTCCGAGTGGTTTCTATCGGCGTCCCCGTAGAAGAGCTGCTGGCCGATCCGAACAGCCCCGCAGGCTCCCTCACCTCCATTGAGTTCTGCGGTGGAACGTACGAGCACCAGACTTTAAACTTCAGATGTAGCACACGTGGGCTGTTGTGGATTGTTTTAAAGCTAGCTGCTTATAAGCAAGAGTTCTGCATAGAGAAGCTGTGTGCCCTGAAGCTTGATCAGGTCGATCTCTTCTCACCCGTAGGCATCTGCGGAACTCTGCTCACGCTGCACCATTTGTCATCGTTTCGGAGGAGGCCATCGCTAAAGGAATCAGGAGGATTGTGGCTGTGACTGGAGCAGAGGCTCAGAAGGTTAGAGGGGGTGGGGCTAACACCAATACGCTCGCTCTCATTTTAAAGCTACAATCTGTAACTGTTAGAAATGAACACAAAATATATAATGAATGAAATAATTTTCATTAAAAAATTGAATAATAATAATGTTTTAATAATGATGTATAATTAGAGCTGGCGCATTCGATTTCCTGGCAAATTTTTGTCTTCGGTCAACTTGCAATTTTGTTTTAAACAGAGTCGGTGGTAGAGAGGCACAAATTATGGATTGCCGCTTTAAAGAGTTCCTATTTATTTTTCGGAAATGAATTATTTTCATTGTGTTGAATGTTACAGAAAATGTTGTTTTTGATTAAGACAATTAGGATTTTGGGTTACGAGGGGTTGCTTGTGTAGAAGTATTAAAAATGATCAAAGAAAGCGGATGAAGTTGACAGAAGGATGTTTATGTGATCAGGCCCAGAGGAAAGCTGATGCTCTAAGGCAGGGCCTGGATGCCATGGCAGAGAAAGTGAAAGCTCAGACCATTCCCAACAAAGATATTCAGAAGGAGATCGCTGATATGACTGAGGTAAGATCTTCAGTCAGTTTATAATCACTGTGTTTGTGCCTGCTCAGAACTGCTAATTTACACCTTTTAAAATGTGTTTAATGTGTGTGTTTGTGTGTTTTCAGTCTCTGGGCACTGCAGTGATCTCTCAGTGGCAGAAGGATGAGATGAGGGAATCTCTGAAGGGTCTTAAGAAGATCATGGATGATCTGGACCGTGCCAGCAAAGCTGATGTACAAAAGAGGGTAAGATGTGGTGAAATATCGACTGTTAATTAATGACACGGGTTTATTAACAAGTAATCAACCAACTATAAACACATCATGTAGGTCCTGGAGAAGACAAAGGAGATTATTGAAACCAACCCAAACCAACCTCTGATCGTCATGGAGATGGAGAGTGGAGCATCTGCAAAGGTAACTGTCCAACCTGTTTAATATATCAGCAGTTTGTATAACTGAATGTAATTCTGTCATTCTTCAATGAACATTGTACTGATTCCATGATGCTTCCACAGGCTTTAAATGAGTCTCTGAAGCTGCTGAAGACAAACTCTCCACAAACTGCTGCTATGCTTTTTACCGTGGACAACGATGCAGGCAAAATCATCTGCTTGTGCCAAGTGCCTCAGGTAAACTTTTGTCAGTGCAGTTTTGACTTGTAGTATTTTAACTTTAATGGCTGTAGACACGTGCTTTACATACAACAGCAATCAAAAAATCAGCTGGGCAGTAGTTCTCATCGGCCGTTATATTTGTTTGTCCAGGATGTTGCAAACCGGGGCCTGAAGGCCAGTGAGTGGGTTCAGGAAGTGTGCCCCCTGCTGGATGGAAAAGGAGGCGGTAAAGACATGTCCGCCCAGGCCACAGGGAGAAACACACACTGCATACAAGAAGCTCTGCAGCTGGCCAATGAGTTTGCCCGACTTAAACTGGGTGAAAATTAAGAGGTGTTCAATATTGTTCCAGCTCTAAATTGGAAAACTGGACGTTCCAAGTTGCAAATGTGAAAACTGTACAGAAACGAGTCAATTGTAAATTATGAATGGGGAGGGAAATAATTGGCGCCCTCTCTCTGTTCATTGAGGAACTGCAACTGGTCAACGCTATCATCTGATACCACTGTCCAGTCTGCAATGCAACACACACGGGCTTTGCATGCCTTCTAGGGGTCATTACATTTAAATTAACAATGTTATGTGATGTCCGGCTGGTTAAACCTTTTCATTACCATCGTCATCCTTAAAAATTAGACTTCATATTAGACTGATTATCATAACATTTGCCATATTTTCGGCATTGTAGAGATGGTCCTCTTTATTTAGAGGGATGTTGTAATGGTTTAAACAAACTAATGCTTGAGACTAGCACTTCTAGCCACTGTTTGGGGGAAATGAGCATCAGGCACCTGTCACAAGAAATGTATCACTTGTTAACGGTAATAAAAATCAGAGATTCCAATCGATGTGTCTGAGGAACCGTGTTCATGTAACGTTTATGGGCCTCATTCGTTAAACATCAAGATGTGCGGAATAATTTACTCTGAACGTTTAAATGAGAAGTTAAAGGATTGATTTCGTACTGTGCGTCTCGGCGCGCTACCTGGTGCTTTCCATCAAATGCAACTCCATTATTAGAAGCAAAAAATTGTCCGCGTGTAAAATAGTGAGTCATACAAACTTTTTAACAGTTTATTTTTTTTTACAGTAGCGTAAAGATTAAAAACAGTCCATAATACACACAGGAGACACAGGTTGTGAAAAAGGAAAACACAGACTCAAGTCACTATAATCAACACTGAGAATGAGAGCAAACACAGTGAGGGTATGTACAGTCTGTGGACATCAGAGGACCTGATGGCTCCTTCATAAAGAACAGGACCCAACATTAAGCTGATTGTGACGTTTGTGCTGCTAAAACGGGACAATTTTTACGTTACACTTCAGTTTATGGACATTTTTTGCAATTATAACAAAAACAAGCATCCATTTTTATCCTTGTAAAATTTCAAGACTTTATTACAAGCGTTGTCAATAACAACATCTCTATCATGGAAATGATTTTTGCAGACTTAAAGAAAATTAAGAGTAACAGAGATAAAAGGTAAAGCATTGAACATGTTCTGCTTGGTTCATCTCATTTAATACTCGACACCGTTCGGCTGCTTCCTCTGACCCTGCAAACTATTCTGCCAAAGGTTAAATATCAGGTCCAACAAAAAAACTGATCAAAGCCGATCAACAGAGACAGATTATTTAGTGCTGACAGCACTAATGAGAGAGGAATACAGGAATGAAGTTTGTCGATTTGACCACAGATCTTTTCAACAGGAGAGAACAGGAAGTCCTAAATTGTTTGGGAAGGTTTTTAATTCATCATCAGGGTTATGTTACTCTTGTGGCACAGAATCGAGAAACCTTCCGGCCACAGATTAATTTACACATAAGAGACATTCAATGAGAGCATTTTAATACAAAACCGTCCTAAAGATCTTCAAGATTCAACTTTTTCCTTTATCCACATTTTCTGAGCAATACATCGAACAACAAAAACGTTTTTACTGGGATAAAACTCTTTGGTGACAAACGGCACATCTCATTTTTCCTAAAGAATACTCTGCCTGTGAGAGGGCAGTTAATCTATACATGTGTGTGATTATAATTTCACTGTGAAACGCCCAATAATAACCCCTTTAAGAATAGGCTTAAATATAATAAAGCCACTGCAGGTGCACATATTATAATTATCCAGTAAATATCCGCAATAGACAACAATGTATAAAAATGTGAACACTATCCGTCACAGGACTGGGTTTACGGATCTATAAGGACTTCAGAAGCGACACCAAACACAGGTAGCTTATAAATGGAAGTGAAACGTTCATCAGGCGAGAGAGCGTTTCTCTCCCGGTCGCGAAGGCACGGCACTCGGCTTAGCACAATGTAAAGCGGGCGAGATAGTGGCACGCAGGAGAAGCGGTGCATGAAGTACAACTGGAGGGCGGACGATCGGTGCCCATTTTCGGAGCCCAAATTTATGCTTGAATGTGTTGATAAATGCTCTGCTGCACCTGACGCGAGCGCCGTGACGCCTCCAATGACAACAGCGCCCATTAAGAACGAGATATTTGTCGCGTCACATCCAGTGTGGACAGCATCGCTGGTTATAATGGGTTTGTTTGTCGCGTCGCTCGCGTCCGGTGCAGACACGTTGCAAGGAGACTGAAGGGTTTACGTACGTTATGAGGTTTGCGGTGCTCTGGAGAGAGACGGCGTCCAAAGGCGAGGACAAGGCACGCAAGCGTACGTGTGCGCATCTACACACCGAAAGAGCTGATATGTCAACATTTAAAAATAACTAACACACCTGCCAAACCAGAAAGCACGTGGCTGTCTTTCTGCTCAACCTTCGCACGGTCTTCAACATTTATAAAGGTAATAAATTACACAAGAGAAACCAAAACCACGGTGCGTAAATTCCAGAAGATTACTGTGATATTAATTGACTGAATTTCGACACAGCACCGCTAGAATTCAAATACAACAGACGTTCAAGAAAAAGTATCTATTCATCTCCCCATACTATCAACATAGCGATGGGTTTTCAGTCTTTTAACTAGTTCCATACGACGCATCACGAGGTGATTCATAAACTGCCCCGATCTCACCATCTGTCAGCTCACTGTCCACTCATTAACTTCATTTCCATCACTAAACCCAACTATTTGGCAGC
>JAZGTJ010011498.1:0-16858 GCA_036877575.1 Botia almorhae
GGCGGTGGGATCCCCCTCGAGCAGCCAGTGCTACCCATACCGGGTCAGTATGAGTATGAGTATTAACACTAATTTGGACTACAATTCCCATGGGCTCTGTATCTAAGGCTGATTACTAGTACACCTCTATGCAATCAAGCAGCCTATTTAAACCCCACACTCTGTTCACTCGATGCAATGTCTTGTTTTGCCATGGCTAACATTTCAGAGCATTTCCCTTGTTGGTTACCTGGTTTTCTTGTTTAGATTGTTTCTAGTTTTTATGATTGTTTGTTGCCTGCCTTTTTGACTCTTCTTTGGATTAAGTTTTTGGATTGTTTGCTGCCCGCCCTGAACTGTGACTGTTTAACGTCTATGATTGTTTGTTGCCTGCTTCGGCCACTGCCTGTATTATCGTTTCTGATTTTGCCTATTCCTCATAACACTGTTTGCCGGTACTTTGACCCTTGCCTGTTTTTGACCATTCTGATTAAAAGCTGCAAATGGATCCTCATGACTCCACGTCTTCATTACAGAAGACATCGCCAGGCAACGATCCAGCAGCGATGCAACAGCTCACTTCTGAGCTGTCCACCCAGGCCTCACAGATCGCACTGCACCAGCATCAGCTTGTCCGTTTAACCACGCTTACAGAGGAATTAGCTAGAACTCTCCAAGACGCTCATTTTCCTCCAGCAACAACAGCAGCTTCCCGACATCCAGTTCACAGAGCCCCCTGTTTACTACTCCGGTCAGCCCTCGACTCGCCTTCCCCGAGAATTCAACGGAAACCCCTCTTGGTGCAAGGGATTTTTGTTACAATGCTCCCTTTTCATAAATCAACAGCCCATTCACTATCCCACAGAGAGTAGCCTGATTGCTTTCGTGGGTTCACTGCTTACAGGCAAAGTCCTAGACTGGGCTATTGTGGTATGGAAAGCTGATGGTACTATTTTTCCTACCTTTAACTCTAACTTCTCACACTCACTCAGGGAAACTCCACTGCAGCTGAGTTTGGTGAGAGTGAGTAGAGAATACCCTAAAGCTGCTTTTTCGTTGAGGACTCAGTCTGGAGCTACAGTCAGAGTGAGTACATCGATCTTTCTATCCAAGTTGACAATTTAATTCACTCACAGCGGCCTCGCCGTCCTGATGCTCTGTTCAGCCCCGAGTTAACAGCCCCTTCTGAGCCCATGCAGGTTAATTTTACATGTTTGTTTAGTGAAGAACAAGAACGTTGTTTCCATGCCTGTTTGTGTCTTTACTGTGGTCAACCTGGACACATGAGATTCCACTGCCCTGTTAGCCTCAAAGTGATAATAGTAACATTATTTGAATCCCTGTAACATTAATAGTTAATGATTGTACTATTGCTACTTCTGCTCTCATAGATTCCGGAGCAGCAGCCAATTTCATATCCTCAGAATTTGCTGAATCAAATAATATCCCTCTAATTCTCTGTCCCTCTTCTTTAGAGGTGAAAGCATTAGATGGCCACCGTTTAGGGCTAGGGAAGTTGGAACACCTGGCCGAAAACCTACACCTATGTGTAGGAATTCTGCACACAGAATCAATTAATCTCTACGCCATTTCTTCACCAAATCACACTATTGTTCTGGGTTTGCCTTGGCTGCAATCATAAGAACCAATCATTTCATGGGGAGAGGGCCAAATTTTGGCCATAATCTATATTGACGATATATTAATTTGTTCTGAGTTGCTCCAGGACCATATAGAGCATGTTAGAGACGCTCTTAAACGTCTTAATGAGAACAATATGTTTGTAAAAGGAGAAAAATGCGAATTTCCCAAGACTTGCACCTCCTTTTTGGGGTATGTAATAAGTCAAGAAGGGGTTGCCATGGACGACAAGAAGGTCTGTGCTGAGTGGCCTGTACCTAAGACAGTAAAGGATCTCCAATGCCTTTCTATCATCGATTCATTTGTGGTTTTAGTTCTGTGGCTTCACCACTGACTTCCCTTGTGAAGCGTAATTTGGGGAAAATAGTTTGGAGCGAAAAGGAGCCAAGGCCTTCTCTGAAATCAAGAGTCGATTTACCTCCACCCCAATTTTACGCAACCCCACTCCCAAACTCCCATTTATTGTTGAAGTGGATGCTTCCAATCATAGGCTATTTTGCCTATTTGCCACAAAATGCCTATTTTTCTCGCAAACTCTCGTCCGCTGAACACAAATATGATGTGGGTAACCATGAATTACTAGCCATTAAGTTGGCCTTAGAGGAGTGGCTGAAAAAAAATACTGAAGCGGACACTCTGTCTAGACAATTTGAAGTTTCTCATGATAGTTTACCCTCTGAAAACATCATTCCCAAGAAGATATTAGTCGCCCCAGTTCAGTGGGATTTACAAACCAAGCTCCAGAATGCAAACGAGCTTCAACCCCCACCCCCTGAATGTCCCGAGAACCTTACATTTGTTCCCAAGCCTCTGAGAAAGCCTGTACTCACTTAGGTTCATGAAAAAATCCCAGTTCTGGTCATCCAGGCATCAACGCTACTATACAACTTCTCCAAAATAGATACTGATGGCCCACCCTCACGTCCAACACTATCACATACATTCAGAACTGTAATACCTGCCAAATCCCCACAGGTACCCACAGGTCACAGAACTCCCAAGGTAACACTACAATTCTCACCATTATAGACCGGTTCTCTAAAGCATGCTGCCTAGTTCCTCTACCCAAGCTCCTGGAAACAGCCGAGATTCTCTGCAACTATGTGTTCCATTTTTACGGCCTATCAGATGATATTGTGTCAGACGAGGGACAACCCACAGTCCACCCACAGTCCAATGGCCAAACTGAGAGACTTAACCAAGAAATCATAAGATTTTTAGATCGTACTGCAACCAAAGACAAACCGACTGGAGCAGATATCTTATGTGGGCAGAATATGGCCAGAACTCCTTGGTCAAGCCCCCTACTGGTATGACTCCCTTCAAGTGTGTCTTCGGGTTCCAGCCACCTCTATTTCCTTGGTCCGGAGAGCCAACTGATCTTCTCGCCATCACAGACTGGTTGCAACGCAGCAAGGAGGTATAGGAGAGAGCACACAGCCACTTACTACACACTGTTAGACGCCAGACGCAACAGGCCAATCATCACAGTCGCCCCAGCCACAACTTCGCCCCTGGCCAGTGGGTGTGGCTCTCTACTAAAGATCTCCGCCTCTGACTACCATGCAGGAAACTCAGCCCGAGGTATGTGGGTCCCATCAAAATTCTAAGACTGTGAACTGTGACTGTTTAACGTCTATGATTGTTTGCTGATCATAGACCATTTGTTTGACCATTCTGATTATATAGCTGCAAATGGACCCTCATGACTCTGCATCTTCGTTACACATGCACATGAGCATTAAATAGCCCATGTAAAATTAAAAAAAAAAGTCCATCACATTTTCCCAGTGCTTTTGGGTGGGCCAGGCTATTGCTGTAGGCATTGCTCTATGGCTGGAGGATGAGCCCCTGACTGTGCCGGAGCAGGGACAATATTCGGGATGAACTGAAGCTTGGGTCGGTCTGTTGAATGTTGGATCCATCTGTATTTTATGGAAAACTAAATGATGAGATGCATTATGAAAATGCTTGGCAACACGGAATTTAACAGGTAACTAGTGTAGAGATGACAAAATTTGGGTTATGTGCCCAACATATTATCAAATATAATTAGAACCATCAATTTTTCATCAAAAAATAACTATAAATCATTATAATCAACTCTCGTATCCAAGACAGTTACCAGTTGCAGCTTTAATGTGCCAGAAGACAACTGACCCTCCCGGATGAGCCTGTCTTCTTCCTAGGTTTTTTCTCCATCTATACATCATTGGAGTTTTGGTTCCTTGCCACTTTTGCCCTGTTGGCTTGCTTCCTGGGAGACTGCTTAGCCTAGGGTTTTGTAAATTGTGAATGTTTTTACTGTATATATTTTATCTATGTATGTATTCTACTTTTTCATGTTGTGTGTAGTTACAAGTACAAGTACAAGTACAATTGGAGTTTATTGTCATTTTAGACATACACAAGTACATAGTGAAACAAAACAACGTTTCTCCAGACCAAGGTGCTACAGTAAACAAACACTGAACATCACAGAACTACAAGGACTACATAATTTATATATAATTTATATATAATGTGCAGACAGCACAAGACAGTACAATGACTATTGGGGTAGACTATGGGCATAGTAAGTCCCAGTGCAGCGCTGACCAGTACACAGTTCTGTTAAAGAAAAAGTAAACCTGGTGACAGTAACAGCTGTAAACATAAGTGTAAACAGTAAACATTAGTGTAAACATAAATGTAAACATAATTATTAGCAGCAAGATGTGCAAAAAGACTTCGTGCAAAAAGGACTGTAGAGGGTGGAGAATACACAGTTGTGTGTATATATACGTTTGTGTGTGTGTATGTGTGTGTGTGTGTGATCCTTTAATCCAGTTTCGGAGTATTGAGGAGTCTGATGTAAGTAGTAGTAAATGTAGTATAATGTAATGTAAGTCGCTTTGGATAAAAGCGTCTGCCAAATGCCTAAATGTAAATGTAAATGTCTGATGGCATGGGGGAAGAAACTATTGTATAGCCTGGTCGTGAGGGCCAAAATGCTACGGTACCGTTTGCCAGACGGTAGGAGGGTAAAGTGTGTGTGAGAGGGGTGTGTGGGGTCATCCACAATGCTGGTGGCTTTGCGGATGCAGCGTGAGGTGTAAATGTCTGTGATGGAGGGAACAGAGACCCCAATGATCTTCTCAGCTGCCCTCACTATCCGCTGAAGGGTCTGCACAGGATGCTCTCGGTGGTCCCTCTGTAGAACATGGTGAGGATTGGGGGTGGGAGTGAACAGCAATGGACTGGGCACACAACCCTCAAGCCATTCTGTGCCTCGAACCGAGCGTAGTTGTTCAGCGCATCTGGGAGAGAGGCATCACTGTCACAGGCAGGTGGTGTTGTCCTGTAGTTGGTGATGGCCTGTCCAGCATGTTCTTCCCTCTCGTTGCAATTTCCAAATACTGATGGAATTCACGAAGCACGGTACACTTTAGATTTGCATGGTTAAAATCTCAGGCAACAATAAACAGTCCATCAGGGTTTGAATTCTGCAGCTCGCTAAAAACCCTATCCCTAAAAACCCCTCTGTACTATGATGTGGTCCAAATCCTGATATTGTTTCTGTGTGAGAAGGCACACCATTGCGTAGATACAACCTTTTCTAATATTTTAGACATGAACAGGATGTTTATTTTTTGTGTTTTTCTGTTTGTGTGCTAAGATGAAAGGCCCTTGCTGCTTTAGGAGCCTTATTATAGCGGGACATACTGTCCTTCTACGCTAATATGAAAACCTCCAGATTTGATTTCCTCCATTTTCACTCAAGGTTGCGGGTTTCTGTCTTTAGAGTGAGAGTCGTACTGTTATACCATGGGCCAATACTTTGTTCTCTAACTTTTTTTATTTTGATGGATGCAACAGTATCCAATTGCAACCAGTATCCGAAAATCCAAAACAACACTGTCATGTATACTACAAACTAAAATTTATAATGCTGTAAAAAAGAACAAAATACTGTATTCCACAAACAACAATTACCTGTAAATTGCTTATCAGTATTATACTGTAATCCATTTACAGCAATTAACAACAGGCTAAGTCTAAGGCTGCGCTTACACTGGCACAAAGAAAACTGATTTTTTACCCACATCTCACACAGATTGGAATTTGTGCATGTGTGTAAACACAAAAATTCACACAAGATTCGATTTTTTTTAATCAGATCTGAGCTATTTTCAAATGTGGATGTAAATTGCATACATATTCAATACCCAGACATCCGACCTGCGTCTAAACACACATATCCGATTCACCTTGGCTATAACGTCACTGTTTCACAATTAATTGCGTTGAACATCATTATTTTGCACGTTCCAAACCTGGCTGCAATGCCGGCATAAAAAAAGAGCATTAAAGCCAAATATAAGGAATCTATAAGAATACACCGATGTGGATTGTTCCTTAGAATTTATGGTATATTTTTTGATCTGCATGATATGTATATTTTCACATATAGTTGGTATATTTCAATACAGTCACTGAAATTTTGATACGTTTTGTTCCTTTGCACATGTGCACGTTTTATAATTACACTATATCGAAATTACTTTGAATTAATTTTATTACTTCTATGATTTGAGTTTCCACAACAAATTCAGAGTATGTGGTGGTTGTCATGTACTCAAAGCATAATGTGAAGGACTAAGCATTAACACGTATGTCTTGTAAGATGAATGCCTTCTAGGCAAACAGCTACATTAGGAGTTGTTTTGTCTTAGTGGTTGATGAATTGGTTATCACTGTCACAAATATCCCACCCTGTTTTGTCTTTATATACCAAGTCCTTACAAAGAATCAAACAGGCTTAAGCTAGAGTAGGATAAAACACTGTGTCTGTCTCTCTCTTTTGCTCCCTGGTTATCCAGTTATTCGAGTTTTCAACATCCACAGCCACGCGATTCGACTTGCTTAGGGGAAAGGAATTAATTCCTGTTGGGTGTACTTTTGTCAACTTTTAATTTAATGAGGTGCTTATATTAGTGAATGACTTGTAGTGTCTGAGACAGATCACAGACACAATAATTGGTTATATTTCATTAATATAACCACATATTCCTTACTCCACAAACCAGCTATGCTCTTGGAGTGTCTGTTAAACTGCAATTAACACCCAGATGGAGAACCAGGCCTCCAGTGACCAATGAAGAGATTCACTCTCACTCCATTTCCTTTAAAAACACACAAAAAAACCACTTTCACTTGTGAATGTATTCACTTAAGAATGCATAACAGAAATGTATAAACACATGTATCCAATATTTCCCATTCTATATGTCTTTAATGTTTCATGTTTGTATATATACTAATCTGTGCACATTTAAATGAACATTTTAGAGCCACTGTTAATCAAGATGACGTGCACCGGTGTTTAGTATCTATGAGCTGCATTTTTCATATCCTGAACATTAGTGTCCATAAAAATTTTATAACTTTGGATGATATTAATATTATGAAACTTCTGAAGATTTCCACCTTAACATCAAGTTCCATATGCAAAACAGTATGTGTAAGTTACAGGGAAGGAGAAGAACCCAATTGCAGACAGTGTAAACAAAAAAATACTTAAACAAAAATGCCCACATGGGGGGAAAAAACCAAGGACCAAAACCAAACTAGAAAACCACACCATAACCAAAACACAGGAACCAAGATACACAGAAACAAAAGACATTAGCAAACCAGCACAAGACAGCAAACACAAGGACATTAAATAGGAAAGAACTAAGGCAGGTAATGAGGGAAAACAGGTAAGGGAATCAACTGAAAACAGGATGCTTAATGAGGAAACAAGGGGGCGGTCAAAACACAAGACCAGAGAGCACAATGGCAAATGTAAACAAAGGCCATGTGCTTCCACAGATGGCAAAGACACAGAGCATAAGTCTGGATCTGACTCCAAGAATCAAGACCCACAACTAGGAATGAGTCAAGATCCAAACATCATGCTTTGACACAGAAAACAGGGGACATCAGGATCCTGGCAATAGAATTTAAGAAAAACTCAAGACAAGAAGCCAGGACAGAGACAGTATGTTGGAAGACAAAGAGAGTTAACTTTTCCTCCAAGAGGACGACCTCTGATTGGAACCCACAACTCTTTAGGGTGTGACATCCTCACCAGTTAAAAGTCCAGTGTCCAAGGACACAAGTGGTCTTTTGGTCTTGTCCTGGTTCCTCTTTGTCTTTCCACTGGCCACCTTCTACAGGTCATTTTCTACAGTCCTTTAAGGACTCTCAACCAGATAAAAATGCTGAACTAGAAGAAGTTCTCAGCAGACCTCTAAGCTTGTGCCAGGCTGTGGCCTAGGTTTTCCATTCATCAAAGACCTCAGTGTCAAACTGTTTTTCTCTCTTATCAATACACCATCTAGCGAAGATCAACTGGAGCCAGAACTAACTGCTTCAGGACATTTTCCTTCAATGGGCAAGACCTGCAAGTATCATACTTGGTCTTAGTAATTAATGCACGAACTATCATTAGCCCTTTCACTGAGGTGTGTTGGAATTAAGAAAATTCAGGCTGTCAATCTGCTGAATTTCCAATAATTTTACTAATCTTTACCCTTCTGCACCCCAATCTTTACACCATACTTTAATCTTTACCCTTCTGTATCCGTTTTCAATTCGCCGAATTGTATACGTGTTGTGTGTTTGTGTATGTTTAGTGTAGTTAATAGTTTTTTTTTCTTGTTTGTATCACACATGATGTGGTGGTTCACATTCATAACCTGAAGTCCCTAATCCCGCTGATCTTTGCTATGCTCTATAAGTGTGTTAAATCAGTGTGTTACGTTGATTAAGATTTCCTTGAATCATTGATTTATTCATTGATTGATTCTAATTATTAATATTTCCCATTTGGAATATTTGTTTACCCTATACAGGGGATGGTGGAGAATAGATCTATTAACGTTAATTGAGTAAACGTGTTCATAAATAATTACATCTTCTCGGGGAATGCTTTATTTGTTAACAAAACTCAATATTAGTCCTCCTACATTTATTACAGACTGGAATCTTTTGGCTGGGAGATTAATGTAAACATGCGCATCAGATACAAGGCTTAAGTGTAAACAGGCGGGACAAAAAAATCTGATTTGGACTTAAGATCGGACCAGAGCATTAAGACTTGCAGGGTAAACGCAGCCTAAATGATTTGACTCTAAAACTTGCATGATCTTCAGAAACTAATTTGGTCATTCAGACCAAATTAGTGTTCTGCTAGTTATGACTGCCATCAAAAGAGCATAAAAGCAGATATATTTAATTGAACCTTTTTCCTTTAAAAGTTTCACATTTATTTTTAATTTTTATTTCACAGTTTGCATTGTTGCAAAACAGTTTTATAGAGACTAGTTTTCGAAAAAATTAGTTTCATAAAAAAAAAAAAAACAGTACACTGTTTTTGTACACACTACAACGGAGTACACTGTTTTACTATGATGAAATTATGAAAAGACAGGAATCTGTAGCAAAAACACCTATAAGAAGAAAGATAGGTAAATAAAATTAATAATAGGTGTCTGTGAGTAATTGTGTAATGCGGGTAGCACATCCCGATTTTGCCAAGCTGTCATAGCTGTCCTGAGACCAACATTTTTTATGTTGACTGTTACGGTGGGACTGAACGGTTGTGTTTGTGTATAAACCAGGACGCTGACACGGTACTAAAATAAAGGATGTTTAATGAAATAATGAACACAAGAGTTAACACAAACACCAACCACAAAAACTAAAGAACAAAAGGGGCGACAACAAGTGCACAGCAGCGATAAGTGAAAATACCAAAACACAAACCACGGTGATAAACATAAACTCCAAATCGGGGCAGAGGTATCCAGAGGGTAATCCAATAGGGCAATCCAATAAACGAGCAGAAATCCAATAACCAGGCAAGACAAACGAATACAATACTGAGACTTATGACCGCTCGACAAAACAACTCCTAAACAATAACCCACACCAAACGACATAAACCAGGAACTTAAATAGACAGACTAATCAACTAGACACAGGTGCAAACAATCAGACAAAACCAGGAAGTGACATAAAAGACCAGTGACATCATAGACATGTGATAAAAAAAACCTAAACGTCATAATAAAAGTCCTGAGCTCCTCGCTCAAAGCGGGAGCTCAACAACGTTACATTAACCCTGGGACAACAACTTTTTTTTTATTGAGTACAACAAAATGGCATTGATTTGTGTACAAAAAAAGAAATCTGGTACGGAAGGCTTAACACAGCAGAACCATATTAGACTCCAGACAAAATGTATAACAATATATTCCAAGAAATGGAATCAAGTATAAAAATAGGAAACAAAGACTAAACAAAAATAATAACAAAGAAAATATTACAAAATACAAATTATATAATACAAACAAATTAAACAGTTTTACTGCCTTTGGATTTTTCATTTTACTAAGGGCATCTGAAAAGTATTTTAGATCATTTATAAAGACAATAAACAAAGGAGGAAAATTAAAGTATCGACATTTATGTATAAAGTATTTTGCTAATTACATAATTACATAATATTAGTAATCAAATCGTACAAAACAGAGCACTCTTTGGTTATTCCGTACATTACATCTTGTAAGGTTAGAGTGAAACTATCAGTAACCACACGCTTCTCTACCATCCAGTCCTGCCAAGCTTTCCAAAAAGAATGAGACGTAAAAAAATATATGTTCTGTATCTTCATATAAATGTTTGCATAGTAAAAAGGTATATTTTCCAAATAAAATTTTGAATGCAGAAATTTATTGGAGAGATATATATCATTTAATATTTTAAACTGCATTTCTTTTACCTTGGGGAGAATATGATATTTTAGATAGGCCGTTCTGAAATATTTAACAGTATTTTTATCAAAAATCTAAATTATTTCTTAATATTTAACAAGGATAGCTTGACTGGATGATATACTGTCTTAAATATTTGTTAGTGCAGAGTTTATTCTCTATTTCAATCTCACCAACATATAACGATGGAAGGACAGCAGGAATAGGAAAGGTAACATCTTATTAACATTTTTATAACTGAAGGGATTGCATTAATAACAGAAAAGAATTGCTTTGGATGATAGGCAAATCCGTGTTTTAAAGTGAACGAATTATAGTCCAACATTACCACTCTCATCCATTAAATCCAATACTGACCAAATATTTCTATTTATCCATTCCTCAAAAAATAAGGATTTGATTCTATGTAGAATATATTTGTTATTCCAGATCGGAGTATTGTGGGGTGTGAAATTGTGTGTGTGTGTGTGTGCCAATTTTCAACATAATAAGACTTGGTGGAATGCTGATAGTTTCACTGGAATTTTGGGTAAATCAAAGTCACATTTGAGAAGAAAGCGGATACCACCCAATTTACGAAACAAAGCTGAAGGCACAGCATACCAGAAGCTCTCAATATTACCTAAAACGTTTGAAGCCACTTAAATTGTAACATAGTATTCATACTCTTAAATTCAATTACACTGAGACCACCTTACATTGACATACATATTAATAATATCAGATTTTCTAATATAATGAGGTTTGTGCCTCCAAATAAAGTCATACATTTTTTGATTGCTTGTTTTTATAATAACTAAAGAGGGAGCTACAGCAAAAGCTGGTTAAATTAGTCTGGATAAGTATTTAAATTTGGTTAGAAGAATCCTCCCGAAAATTGATACGTCTCTCTGCAACCAGCAATTTAAAATACCATTGGCTTTTTGTATTTTATTTTCAAAATGTTCTTTCATACTAATTTTTGAATCTTTGGAAATAGAAATGCCTAGATATTTCACTGTCCCTTTAACTGGAATGTTATACAAGGACAAATCGTGAATGGGGTGTAAGGCCAAGAGTTCACATTTATTTAAATTTAGTTGGAGGCTCTTTCATTTAAGTAAATCTGAAATAAATTTCCAATATCCCTTAATCCTTGAAGTGTTGTTATTTGGTTTGAATAGTAGTTATAATTGAAGTTGCTTCCTTGTCCTCATTTGTAAGTCGCTTTGGTTAAAAGCGTCAGCAAAATGACTAAATGTAAATGTATTGCCAGGTATGTGCAAACATACCTGGCAATAAAGCTGATTCTGATGTAAACAGTGGTCTGTCAAAGGTGCTGCAGAAATAGCGCAGTCTTTAACAAATAACATTAAGTTACCTAAAATAAGGCAATAATCAATTCTTGATCTGCTGGAGACATTGGGTCTTAACCAAGAGAACTGCCTGAGATTAGGATTGAGATATCTCCAAGCATCTATCAATTTAAGACTAGTGCAAAAGTGTGACCCCAAAGGATTTGGTTGAGAAGGTAAGCTTTTTTTACTTCTACAAAAAAAGTAAAAAAAAGTAATTTTTTTACTGTTTTAAAATAGTAAAATTTACTATTTACCATTACTTTTACAAAATAAGAACATTGCTTTTTTTAACCCTATTTCGAATGCCCCTAACATTCAATGACATTAAAGAAAATGGCAACTTAACTGGAAACATAATAAAAAAGAAAAGTGCAAAATGTAAAGAAAAGTGCAAACACTTTAATGAGAAAGAAAAGTTTCATCAGGTTGTTCAGATGTTCTACTCGCCAGGTCTTTATGTGAAGAAGTTAGTCCCAGAAGCAAATTGCTTGTCTCTAGGCACTTTTCTTTGCAGTCTTTAATTTCAGCGGCATTAAACTCGACTGCCTTGAAAATCTCTGCGATCATGACACTGTTCCTTCGCATTAGATTCACCATTTCTTCTAGTCACCATTTCTTGAAGTACTGGCTTGCAAAAGGGTTGCATTAGTGATCTCCTTGTCGTGGGGCCTTAATTTTTTCAAGGCGTTTGATTTAGTAGGGGTGAAATGAGACGAATCACGCATTTATCTGTTTGAGCGGATTGTACCTCCATTTTTAAATTGTCTAAGACCGAAGCTGGAGTCGAGCCACGGGCCAGAGGGATGATAATCTTCAGAAGGCTAGTTTTCCTTTGCCATTTGTATATGTTTTAAAACTAACTTGGGAGACTAGCAAGGGAGCTCGGTTAAAACACATGTATTCAACCCACCATCTTATCCATTCTCCTTCACCCTGGGACAATAACTGCCTCAGCCAATCAAAGTTTATGACATCATCACTATGTGCCACCTTGCAGAGTTCACCAACAAAAAACAGTAACGCCCCTCGCAAATTCAAAAAAAGAAAAAAACATCTTTTCCTTGCTATTGTGCGGTCTCTGGCAAATAAGATGAACTTCGACTTTGTATTGCCAACAACAAAAGAGTAATGGACTGCAACATCTTAATATTCACGAAAACATGGCTGAGCAATGACGTTACTGATAGCGCATTCGAGCTAGCTGGACGCTACATTCTACGAGCAGACAGGACAACAGAAGGCTCTGGTAAGACCAAAGAAGGAGGTTTATGTATTTACGTGAACAAAGCCTGGTGCACAAACTGCACTATCATTGAGAGTCATTGTTCTGCTGACGTGGATTTTTTTATCATTAAATGTAGACCCTTCTATCTACAAAGGGAGTTTACAACAATTATAACTGTTGCATACATCCCACTGGATGTTAATGCTAAGACTACTATAAAAGAAGCTATTAGCAAACAGCAGACAATTTACATTTAAGCATTTGTCAGATGCTTTTATCCAAAGCGACTTACATTGCATTATACTACACATTGTTTCTAAGTAGGTGCGATCCCTAGGATCGAACCCATGACCTTGGGGTTGTTAACACCATGCTCTAACCACTGAGCTACAGGAAAGCTTTAGTGGGAAAGTTTATCCTGAGGCTGCTTTCATTGTTGCGGGGGATTTTAATCACTCTAACTTGAGAACCGTACTCCCAAAATTTTCATTCAAGTGAATGACGATGGTTAAACTTGTTAACAGCTTCAAGTTCCATATTTGAGAACTTACCTGGTTCTCCGACACCTCCAGTCTGCTTAAGAAGGCATCCCAACGTCTATTATTTTTGAGATTACCAAGGAAGAATCACCTTTTTACGGACATAATGAACAATTTCTACCGTTGTGCAGTAGAGAGCATCCTACCCAGATATAGGTTGGTTAGGATGCTGTACAGTCTGGTACGGGAGCTGCTCTGTTTCGGACCATAAATCAATTCAAAGGGAGGTGAAAACCACCTCCCGCATCATTGGGACCCCACTTCCTGCTGTCGAGGACGTTTACAAGAAGCGTTGTCTGCGTACGGCTCGCAGCATCGTAAAGGACTCCTCTCACCCTGCACATAAACAGTTTTCTCTCCTTCCCTCTGGAAAAAGGTTCAGATGCCTAAAAGTCGAGAGCAGCAGGCTGAGGACACACTGATTAACCGTAATAAACGCAGTAATGTAATATATCTCTGTACATACTCTGTACATTCATCTGTATAGTCTGCATACAGATTGCATACTAATATATGTATATTCATTTAGGTATATGTATGTGTGTGTGTTTATGTATACTCCCTGCATATCTATCCAGCTGTAAAGTTATTCATATTTTATTCATACGTACATTTACACTATTGCATATAATGTACATTCATCTATATATAGTTACTGTATATTTCTTATTCTGCATATTCATATATACATCTGTAAATTTACAATATTTTCTGTACATTACTTTATATATTCTATGCACAATAGCAAATCACGCTTCTTCATCTGGCAATCTGAAGGACGAGTTTGGGTTTTTGGCGGTTCCAAGTGAACGGTACTTGTCTGACTGCATTGTGCCAACTGTGAAGTTTGGTGGAGGGGGGATTATGGTGTGGGGTTGTTTTTCAGGAGCTGGGCTTGGTCCCTTAGTTCCAGTGAAAGGAACTCAGAATGCTTCAGCATACCAAGAGATTTTGGACAATTCCATGCTCCCAACCTTGTGGGAACAGTTTGGGGATGGCCCCTTCCATGACTGCGCACCAGTGCACAAAGCAAGGTCCATAAAGACATGGATGAGTGAGTTTGGTGTGGAAGTTGACTGGCCTGCACAGAGTCCTGACCTCAACCCTATAGAACACCTTTGGGATGAATTAGAGCGAAGACTGTGAGCCAGGCCTACTCGTCCAACATCAGTGTCTGTCCTCAGAAATGCACTTCTGGAAGAATGGTCAAAAATTCCTATAAACACACTCCTAAACCTTGTGGAAAGCCTTCCCAGAAGAGTTGAAGCTGCAAAGGGTGGGCTGCTGTCATATTAAACTCTATGGATTAACAATGAGATGTCACTTAAATTCATATGCATCTAAAGGCAGGTGACTACTTTTGGCAATATAGTGTGTCTGTCTATATGTTCACATTGCACTGCTAATTTGCACTTCTGGTTAGATGATAACAGTATTTTGTTGCCTTGTAACTATTTGCAATGACAATAAAGTTGAATCTAATCTAACACATATATAACAATAAATCAGTGGCGACTTGAGGGCAACATATTCATATGTAACAGAATAAATGAGTGATGACTTGGTCAACATATATATAACAGAATAAATGAGTGTTGACTTGACGTCATCATATTCCTATGTAACGGAATAAATAAGTGATGACTTGAGGTCATCATTTTCATATGTAATGGAATAAATCAGTGATGACTTGCGGTCAACATATTCATACGTTACAGAATAAATCAGTTTTGACTTGAGGGCAACATATAAATATGTAACAGAATAAATAACCGAATTCAATTGCGTCTACCTGGATCTCGCAGCGAATCACAGTAGCATCTCAAATACTGTCTGTTGGTGGACCGAGCTGAATGGTCCGTGCGGCACGCAAAAAATTGGCAGAAATTGGCAATTTTACTGTGTCAATATACTGTGTCACAGTATATGCTAACAACGGAAATATTAGGAAAATTTCATTGGCAGTAGTTCAAGCGCTGATAAACCGGCAGAAAATAAGCTCACAAAAGGCCACTATTTAATCGCAGCCCTTTGATAGCTAGGCACACTATAAAACATCAATTTCAAAACTTAATAGATTGTCTTAACTGGAGCCAGAAAGTTAGCATAACATCAGTCTAGGCTGAAAGGCTAATTAGGCTAACTTAACTAACTAAACTCATGTTAAAACATAGTGGAAAAAAATGCAAATCTAAAAAGTAATATGAATTTTTACTATCACTAATATACTGCTGAAATTGCTAGGAGAAATTAAAAAGTCATTGTCCTACCGTTTCACTTGCGCTCTTGGTATAAGTATTGGTATAATGGTGCAGGGGATGTTTTTTTTTAATATTTTTTATTTGCAAGGGGAGTTACTGTTTTTTTTTTTGGCAGACTCAACAAGGGGGCACATAGTGATGATGTCATAAAATTGGCTGAGGCAGTTGTTGTCCCAGGGTCATCATAAAAAATGTCTCAGGACAGCTAGGACTTGGAAAATCAGAATGTGCGTCTGTTGTCTTGTGTTGGTGTATTGTTATTGTTTGTTTGTTGCAATTTCTAGCTGAGAAACGTTTTCAGCAGCTTCTGTGAGTATCTCTACTTTGTCTACATCGATATTCTCATATTCCAAAGATCTGTTTGAACATCAACATGTCAAACTTGGGCTCTCCAAACTCTGTATCTCAAACTGGAAAAATGTGAATATAGCAAGACCATACACTTCCTGGGTTACATCACTGACCAGCATGGTAGTCAGATGGACCAGAAGAAGGTATAGGCAGTTAAGGATTTAGATGGCATTTGTAACCTAATTCTGTAGGTGTTCCTAAAGGGCTTATGTTACGGACCCCAGGCGCGGTGGTCACAATAACAAAAAGAATTGTGATCTGTAAAATAAATAAAAGACTGAGACGCAAGGAACACAGGACCACACCTTTCTTTCTCCAGATTACGTCTATTGAATCATTTAAACTCAAATACATTTTTTTCTTACAATTAATGCATTCTTGGTCCCACCTATTTAACATATATAAAACACAAATAAAGTGCATTTGCACCAATCAGCTTCATCAGTCGGATGTATAAAGACTTCCTGCTACACATTCACTCAAGTCTGAGTATAAACCCTACAAGTTACAAAACACATTGTAATATTGCATGGGTTTTCATGAGACATAGTGCTATCACAAAGGTTAATTATATTATTCAACACAAACAAATACCCTGTATGTGTTAGAAATGAGCTTACTCAAACTGGGACTTTGCATTTAAAGGTGTACAGTAACTTCAACAAATTATGTGAAATCATTCTCAAGGAATAAAGCCATCAATACTGATACTCTTATTAAA
>JAZGTJ010011499.1:0-16855 GCA_036877575.1 Botia almorhae
CTTTATTTGTGTTCATCAGAAGCAAAAAAATCAAAGGTTTGGAAAAACATGACGGTAAATGTTGAAACTAAATGTTGAAACTATTCTTTTAAGTGCCGATTGTACAGAGCCGACATGTTTATTGTCCTGCAGGAGGTGAAAAATGTAACGGCTTCCTGTGTTCGAACGGCACGTGCCTGCCCGCCAGCGCTCACTGCAACGGTGTGGAGGACTGTCCGGGGGGCTCTGACGAGCAGCACTGCGGTGTGTGCAGTTGTTGTTTATGTTGTGCGGTAAATGATAATACAGCAGGGCTGCAGCAGGGAATAATTAGAACTTGTTCTTGCAGATCCTCTCTGCACGCGCTATATGGAGTTTGTGTGCAGAAATCGCGCTCAGTGTCTGTTCCAGTCTCTGGTGTGTGACGGCACACGGCATTGCGCTGATGGATCTGATGAGGACGCTGCATACGCCGGCTGCTGTAAGGCCCATACTTTGCTAATAGATATATGTGACCATAATGAACTAATGCCGTTGAAGTTAACACTGCTAATGCGTTTAATTAAATGTAGTTTTAGATGTTTTAACTCGTTTATTTTTGTAGTTTTGAGGCACTTTGGGAACGTTACTTGCCATCCACACAAATCGCTGAAACTAATTATTATACAAAGATGTATCATTTATTTTTCTTTCCTTAAAAAGGAAACGAGTGTGTTACTGCAGTAATTCTATGCTTCCTCCACAGCAACCAATCCTGAGTTTGAGAAAACATGCGACAGCTACAACTTCCAGTGTGCCAATGGAATGTGTGTGTCCTTGGAATGGAAATGCGACGGCATGGATGACTGTGGCGATTACTCGGATGAAGCCAACTGTGGTGAGCAGCGCATCAGTCTAAGTCAGGAATTGGCAACCATTTGCCTGAAGTGCTGTTTATTATACAGTACGGCACACAGTCTCTTCCTGTCTAAGTGGGTGTTTTGGCCAGAAAATGGCAATAAAATAAAATTGGCTGTTGTCCAAAAGACCTTCTTTAAGTAATATGGTCCAGCCCAATCACACTATAGACGGGGCTATTCATCTTATTGATGTCCGACTTGTGTACTTCCTGTTTCAGCTTCCCCGACTGAGGAGCCGGGCTGCTCGCGGTACTTCCAGTTCGGGTGTAAGAACGGCCGCTGTGTGCCCGCGTGGTGGAAGTGTGATGGGGAAAATGACTGTGGCGACTGGTCTGATGAAGCTCAATGCTCAGGTTCACATTGTTTAGTTACTATCAGATAGTAATTGCAAACAAAAGAGACACGCTCATTAGAGGAACTTGTTCTAAACAGGAGGTGGCGCTCCTCACACTCCGGCTCCGGGTCTAACTACCTGTGCTCCCAACCGCTTCCGCTGTGGTTCTGGAGCGTGTATAGTGGACACCTGGGTGTGTGACGGCTACGCTGATTGTACTGATGGCAGTGATGAAGTGGGATGTCCCACAGGTACGTCCTCTAATCTTTCATGGCCAATACCATTGGTGTCGTACCCAAGCCATGAACCAGTCTGCCTACAAGAACGAATGGAAAAAAGGCTGAAAACATTCATATTTATAATGTATGTGTATGTTTTTCTTTAGCTCTAAATAATTAGAAAATTAATACATCTTGTGACAGTAAATTAAGCCATAGGTGTAAATTAAAGGTAGAGTTGGCAAATGTAGAGAGGCTAGTAACAGCAAGCTAGCTTCGAAAGCGTAAGGTCCCACCCTTCCTTCAGAGTGCTTTCCAAAAGCCACGCCTCCTCCAAAACACATAAATGCACGAATCGTTTGCCAGCAATGATCGGACTAATGTTTTATGGCCCTGCACCTTCCACAGAAGATAAATATAAATATATTTAGACCACTTAGTGATTGCTATTAAGATATAAAGAGAAGTTTAACCAGCATCACAAAAATGTTTTTGGAAAAATGCCTAGCCTGCCTTTTAAATAAATCAATGTTTTTATCTGTATGTAATCTAAAGGCCTCTGGTGAAAACCTTTTACCACACTGTAAGTTAATAAAGCAGCATAAAGTTGATTTTGGACTTTATTGGCTCAAGGAGAGCTTGTGTTTTTGCACACGCTCCTCAAGGTTTAACAGATTATAAAAATCAGCTCGCAAGACACCATGTTTAATCCAATCAGACCATTGACCTAAAGAGAGTTTAAGACCCGTGGTCGATACAGTGCAGACTGCCTCCTTTTACCTTATCATTTCTTGCTAACCCATCTCGCGTTACCGTCTGCCTCTTAGCCAACATCTCCGCCACTCCAGCAGCAACTCGCGCTCCGTCCCCATCAGGCCGCTGCGCTAAAGATCAGTTTCTCTGCGTGAAGCCGGCGACCTGTATCGCTGACTGGAAGCGCTGTGACGGACACCAGCACTGCCAGGACGGATCTGATGAGGCCAACTGTCGTAAGTGTTTTGGAGAGAAGTACACGCAGACAGGAGAAACAGGAAATGTCTCACGCGGCTGAGCAAGTAAACAAATGTTTTATTGCCTCCCTTGTGCAGCCACCCGTGGATCACTGGTGTGCGTGAACGCGACCCTCTGTGCTGACGGCGAGGCCTGCGTGCTGTACACTGACAGGTGCGATGGCTTCATGGACTGTTCTGACCACAGCGATGAGGTGAACTGCACTGGTGAGAAACCCGCAGCTGTTTACAGACTATTCGTCATTCAGATTTAATGGCAGCAATTACCGTATGTAGTGAACCACAGCAGGTAAAATGCAAGTCAGACATCCAGAACCACAAAACAATTATTTCCACAAAAGAAAAATTGGTGACATTGAAATCTTAAGCTCTGAATTTTTATTATTCGTATTATTCGTTTTGCGTCATAAAGTTTCTTTGCTTTTAGAACCTTTAAATCTTGCTGAGGTGCTGTTTACACTGAGTTAAAGTGTGTAAACATATATATTCAATAGTTACTTTATGCTAATTTTTAAATCTGTGTTAAATTTGTATATTTATTTTTTATAGTGTATTTATATATATTTTTGTGTATAGTATGTGCCTTGTTTATAATATCTATATTATAGTCATATGTCTATTGTGCTGTTTTATAGTTAAATAATTTTTTGTGCACTTGTTTAAGGGTGTGTGTCTGTCTATCTATATCTGTCTCTCTATCCATCTGTCTATCCATCTTTTAGGGGATTTGCTGACCTACAAAATTCAGAATCTGCAGTGGAGCTCCAGCTTCTCTGGTGCCGTGACGCTCACATGGTCCAGGCCCAAAAACATGCCCGCCTCCTCCTGCTACTTCATCATATACTACAGGTAGATTACATACAGCGGTCGGATGCACACTGCAGCAGTGTCAGGTTTGTAGTTCAACAGGTGTGAATGACACAGGCTGTGTGTTGTTCAGGCTGGTTGGTGTTCAGCAGTGGACTGTCATGGACACACACAGCAATAAAAGCAGTGCCACCCTGACCGTGTTGATGCCAGACACCACATACCAGGTGAAGGTTCAGACTCAGTGTCTCAGCAAGCAGTACAAGACCAATGAAGTTCTCACACTACGGACACCAGAAGGATGTAAGTCTACATTAACAGCAACGGCCTCTCCAAAGTGACCCTTGGGCTGTTTCCTCACAAAGTGAAAATATAATGAAAAAAATGCATTACAATTTAAATTATTTTAAACTGACAATTATTTCCTCATCAGAAATATTAGTTTTTCTAAATTAAATTTTTAAATTTAAATTTAGCTAAATTTCAAATTAAAAATAAACGCAGCACATAATTAATAATTAATATTCTGTCTTTTTTATATTCTGGTTGATTCTAATGGCTGTGCTTGTGTGGTAGTGCCAGACCCTCCACAGGCCCTGCAGCTGAGCTGTGACAATGCTGAGGACGGGACAGTACTGTGCTCCTGGAGTCCCCCAGATAAAGCACATGGACTCATCAGAGAGTATATTGTGAGTGTGATGCCTTCTAAGATCCAAAATTCAGTTCCTTACAGCATTCGTCTACGCGTCTGTGTATCTCAATGGCTTCCTTGTGTGCATTGTGCAGGTGGAGTACAGTGAGAAGGACAGTGCAGAGTGGTTTTCCCAGCGTAGCACCAGCCCCAATACAGAAGTGAAGAACCTGCAGCCCAGTTCAAGCTACAGATTCAGGGTGAGGCCTTCAGATCTTGGACCGCCCACTTTTTAGGATCCAATCAATTCCTGATAAATGAAATCAAGTTCTTATTGAACAATATTTCATATAAGTGAAGCAATCTTATTATCATTTAATAACCCTTTTTTTTGTCAGGTGGCTGCTGTCACAAGCAGAGGAGTGGGAAACTGGACAGATATTAAATCCATTATTCCTCAGAAAGGTAACGTGACAGTTAAAATTTACCAGAAGGGCACTGGCTCCCCCTGCTGGTCATGTACACTCAAATCCTGTATGTTATAGGACGATTGAAAGAAATTATTAATGTCTCTTTCAGCTTTATCTCCACCCTCTGTCGTGATCACCAGCTTCACAGAGAACTCTATGAGCTTGTCCATCACTTCAAACTATAAGGTGAGGTGGTTGCTATGTGTCTAAATGTGAGGTGCATATTTGTCCTTCTCCCAAGCGTACACTTTACCTTCATCTCTCTTTCTCTTATTCTCTCTGTTAGGTGCAGCACTATGTTGTCGTCATTTCATGGGTATTTGATGAACATGTAAAGGAGAGCAGAAATTACACTGTTTCAGGAATATTGGAAGGTAAAAACATCAGTTAAGAAACATCCAATCGGCATGTCTTCAAGGAGACGTTACAGATGTGTGTGATACTTCTTCTGTTTCGGTTGCAGCCACTAACCTGACAGCGGGAACGATGTATGAGGTGGCCGTGTGGGCTCAAACAGAGGACGGAGACAGTCCCACTGCTTTCTCCCGCCAACAGACCAAGGGCACCCCACCTGCCCAGCCCTCGCTTAAGGCCCGTCCGCTTAACCAGACCGCTGTGGACTGCAGCTGGACCGGACCTGCGGCTGAGGTGGGATTATACATTTATTGTGTGCTAGTGAGCTAGTGTGTTTTGCTAGTGAGTAGAGTGTAGTAAGATTTGCAGCTGTGGGGTGAAGTGTGTCAGTGACTAAACATAACTTAAACTCTAAATGCAGAAAATGTTGCCTTACTAAAAAATATTCACAAATCTTATGTTTTTGTAAACCTTTTCCTGGCTGGTTTATGAAAAATACATTAATGTACAGTTAAAGAAGGACTACACGTTTTATTTATAGTAATCAATGTATAGTATAATGCAATGTAAGTCGCTTTGGATAACAGCATAATGTAAATGTGTATAAATGTAATGTGCATAAATGTAAATTTTCATCTTTGTTTATTCGTCTGCCTAGAAGACCACTTAAGTGGCACAACTTACCCTACTCTCCTCTGTGTAAGCATTAAAGTGCACGTTTTCATAGATGTATGGAGTGTTCTATGCCACATCCTTCCTGGAACTTTACCGCAGACCTCACAGGCAGAACACCACGTCCAACAGTCTGAC
The DNA here is from genome assembly GCA_036877575.1 of Botia almorhae. Classification (NCBI taxonomy): domain Eukaryota; kingdom Metazoa; phylum Chordata; class Actinopteri; order Cypriniformes; family Botiidae; genus Botia; species Botia almorhae. The sequence continues at coordinate 5,513 of JAZGTJ010011499.1, forward strand.
CGTCATTGTGGACAGTGACGAGCAGTACCTCTTCTTGGTTAGTGTCCACCTACAGTCTCACTTTTGAATATCGGAACTCCTCCCGTGCAGTTGTTTATTGTGTATACGGTCTGCAGGTGAGGGTGATCTCTCCGTACTTGGGTCCTCCATCTGAGTACACCGTAGTTAAAATGATCCCCAGTGAGCGACTGCCACCTCGAAATCTGCATAAAGTGCGAGTGGATAAGACGCAAGCCACTCTGAAGTGGCAGCCGCCATACGATTCTCCCAGCAGTTCTCTGGTATGAAATATATGTTCAAAAACTGTTTTACACGTATGCGTTTAAACTTGCATTGCATTTTGAGATAGGAACACCATTTGTTTAGAACTTATAGTATATATAGTAGCAGCCTAATACAATTTGTAAAAACATCCGTGTATATTAGACGTATGCAGTGCACGTGAGAGACATGGTCCGTAAGACGGAGAGGGACTACAAGGTGAGCACTCAGAACAACACTGTGGAATACACACTCAAAGGTCTGGAACCTGGAGGACGCTACAGCATCACCGTCAGACTGCTTAACATGAGCAAAGAGGCCAGCTACACACTCAACACTGGTACAGCCATCTCCCCATTGCATGACTGTAACACATTTACAGTCACAAACCGTTTGTGGAGCATTGTAGCCTTTTAAATGTGAACTTGGTACCGGTGGTTGCTAGGCTACTATTGCTCATACATAAGGCTAGGAATTTAAGCAGATCCTTAATCTTAAGTGTTGCACTTCGACACACAATTCATCCTGAATCTTTTATGCTATAAAAATAATGAAGACAAATTGTGCTTGATGAGGAAAGTTGTATTATTACAAAAAATACTTAAAGCGTTAGCAACTCGGTAGTAACCACCCACGCAGTGTGTGTTAACAGTGTGGCGACTTCACGTAGTACTTTTGTATCCCACTAAACCTGTTTTTATCCACACAGTTCCTCTACCCGCACCTGATGCCCTTAAGATCATAGAAGAACAAGACCATGTGTTCCTCTTCTGGAAGAGCCTCGCTGTGAAGGACCGGACCTTTAACGAGAGCCGGGTTAGATATCAGAACTTTTCAAAATACTACATACTCTCTCCGCACCCACTATTACAATTGCAATACCAGCAATGCATACTTCGGCATTAATGATCACTGTGTGACCCCTCAGGGCTATGAGGTATACATGCACGACAGTGTGACCAACTCCACTACATGTCTGGGCAACACCACAGAGACATTCTTCAGAATCAACAGCCTGTTGGTGGGCCATAACTACACGTTCTCAGTGCGGGCGTGCTGCCTGCTGATCAACCAGCTGTGCGGAGAGGCGGCAGTTCTGTTATATGATGAACTCGGGAAAGGAGCAGGTATACTATAAGTAACTTTTTACCAAAAATAAAGGCTGCTTTTACATTCGGTTTGACATGCAATCGGTGTGATCTGATGAAGCAGATCGAATCCTCAGCCAATCAGAACATGGCACATTTACATTTGTCAAGTGGATTCTATATATGGATACTGATCAGGTCTTTGTTTCCCGCCCAATATTTAAATGAGCTCTGTAATACTTTGTGCAGTTGACTCAAGGTGTTGGGCTTTCTTTTTAAAACTCTAAAAACTTAACTCTAAATGTATGAGGGCAACATTCAGATACTAGGTGCATGTTAATTAAGTGTAAACGCATGTAAAGTGAATTTACATCTGATTCTTACCTCAGTTCTCGGTGGCTCCTGACCCTGTTTTTGTTGTTCTTTAGGGCCCAATGATGCTGCAGCTCAGTCGGGTAAATCAGGAGACATGGCAGCTGTTGTGGTTCCAGTGTTGTTTCTGCTGCTGGTGGGGGTGTGTGGAGGCCTGGTGGTCCTTTACCTCAGACATCGTCGGCTACAGCACAGCTTCACTGCCTTTGCTAACAGCCACTACAACTCTCGTCTGGGCTCTGCCATTTTCTCCTCAGGAGATGAGCTGGGTAAGACCAGGGTGACCTTGCATTCTATACTATACTGAAGTTCTCCTGTACTGGTTTGGTTTACTTCAGTTCACTTTAATATAGTTTAAATACTTTCTCTGCAGTTTAGCTTGGTTCACCTCAGTTTAATTAACTTCATTTAAATTCACTAAAGTTCTGTTTACTTTCATTCAGTTCACTTTGCTTTAGTTTCACTTTCACACTTTAGTTCCATGATTGAGTTTCCTTGATTAAGTCTATCTCAGTTAACCAAGTTAAGTTTAGTTCATTTCATTTCAATTCAGTTCACTTCCTTTCACCTGAGTTCCATGCAGTTCAGTTAGAGTCCAGCTGAGTATGCTTCAGTTTTGGTCAATCTATTCAGGCCAAATAAATTAATTGTGTAACTCGATTAGTTCCTGCACACTAAATATGACCTGCTGCTGTTATTTTTCTCTTCTAAAGGTGATGATGATGAAGATGCTCCAATGATCAGTGGCTTTTCAGATGATGTTCCCATGGTGATCGCATAGGTGGACAACTCTTCTTCTCCTTTACTTTTCCCCTGCACCTCCTCATCACGTTTTCTTACGTGCCCGCACACCTCTGAGCTCCCCAGCCCCCGTCCTCTCAAACCCCTGTAACTTAGAAGTGCTGGATTTGGGTTTCAGGACCCCAAGGAAGAAAAGAAAGCATGGAGCGAAAGAGATATTTTTGAATAAAAGATGCACTTTTTTGGATTCGCAATAACTTATTTTTTTATATATAATATATGTGGGTATTGGACTTTGTAGGCATTAACTGAAGCAAACTGTGAAGAAGTTTGTCAGCGGATCAACAGACTCATTGTAAACTCTCACAAGAGCATTACATTTTGCTTAACGCCAAAATAAGCACCTAGCTATGGGTACAGTACACCAGTGCAAACAAAACACAAAAAAACACACAAAAGGAAATGTCAACAAAAAAAGCAAACCTCATATATGTGTACAGATGCGAAAGGAGCAGCGAATGCTGTTGAAAAGGGAAGGAGGTTTGTAGGCTGTTGAGTAAATTGCACAGGATTGATTTTTGTTGCGTATGCTCGATTTGTGTCACTTTATGTCAGTAGGCCTACGTTTGTCCACGGTACCTTGTTTACACTTGTATCCATTTATTACTTACCGTCAGCAATAGTTTTCATTCTTTCTGCTTTTTGAAAATGTGAAATTTGTAACTTCTCGTGGATTTATCAGTTATTTCACGATGATAATCGCCAAAATAAGGATTCTGTGAAAGACTTTGTCTTTGTCAAGATCTTAGATTAAGTTATACGAGTCCTGTTCACATGCTCAGTCCATACCAGTTGGTTTGGTTCTGTCTGATATTTACCATTGATTGATCTCACAGGTTTAATCCATCCAAGCATATTATTTCATCTGTGTGCTGCCATTGGTTTTAGTCCTTTAGTGTTCTCAGGGAACTGGGTTAATCTAGATTGTACCAGCGTTATCATTCACACTGCCAAAGGCGGCGCAGTGTGTTCATTTCTAAAACTATTGTGCCGTACAGTAGTTCCATATGGCAGTGAAGCCCATGTACTGTAGCTCCTGTCTGAGCAGAGCATTAGGCCTCATTCTAGTCTCTTGTGCCAAGCTTACAGTCACTCAGAGGGTAAAGCAGACGTCTTGCCTTCCCTAACTATTGTGTAGAGGTACGTGTTAAGTCAGTGTGTTATTTTGAACTGGATTGTGGGTGTTGCTTTTAAGATTTGTTTATGAATGTATTTTTATTTTTTTTGCTTAAATCTTGTTTCTTTTTCTTTTGTTGTACCGTATATTGAGGTGACCAGAAAAAATTGGTTATGGTCTATCTGTCCCCCGAATCCTTCTTTAATGTTAAGGGTTTTTAATTAGTTTTGTGGCCAGTTTACATTGAGCTGCTTGTGGTCATTATAAACGATAACCCACTTCATCGTTTATTGGCGTTAAAACTTTTAGATCCTTTCGCTACCACATTGCCTTATGATACACTGAGAAAAATATGTAGCAGATTGTCGGATCACACAAGCACACGCTCACAGAAAACTGAAACGTAATTGTAAAACGATGGAATAATGTGATAGAAAATGTGTGTATCGACAAATTGTGAATTACCACTGTATACGGTTTTAAACAGCAGCACTTGTATGACTCCTGAGCCATTGTTTTTATTTTTTCTTATTTGTGTTCTTCACTCACGACCATTCGTGGCGATGTTTGTCATGCCCAGTTTGTTTTTGGTCAATGAGATGTAACATTTTTACATAGCAGTGACACAGGATACCCATGTTTAAATCTTTGCCTGCCTACTGAGGGTTTTAAAGAAACAAATCTTTTAAATGGTGTGGTGTGAGATGTTTATGGACCACTTATGGTGAAATAAATGTGGAAAACTGTTGAGTCAGGCTTAATGCTTTCACACTTTGTAGCGGTAGGGTTGATTTCTCATAATCAATAGTTCACACTGCATTTCCGCCAATTCATTTACTGTCGCTTAAAGCCTAATAAAACCAAAGCAGTTGCTGCACTTGAGGTTTAAGACCATAAGTGGACATTAATTTGTGTTAATGTGTGTGTAAGTGAATGTAATGAATGATTCATTAGGAATCTCTGATCATTTCCTCTCATCTCAAACTCATCATTACAGTCTATAAGCAAACATAATCCCGCTAATTCGCCAGTGTCATCCTGTCAATCCAGTGATGTCCGCATCGTGACACCTTAAGTATGATGCAATTGCTGTCAGAAAGGTACAGTTTTATTTTACATTTCAAGTTTTGTGCTCATGGTATTAAAATAAAGGTATTTCAAATTTAATGTAAATTATAAGGGATACAAATGGCACCTGTTTTCTAGAATGCCCCACCAATCAGCAATACTTTTATTCAAAATCATTTACAGTGCACTTATACAAACAACCCCCCCCCAGGAGAAAACTAGGGTTGAGTGCCTTGCTCAAGGGAACAACTGTGACAGTTAATGAATCACCGTGGGGGTATGATCCTTCGACCTTTTGCTTAACAGCCCACATCTTATACACTATTTCCCGCCCCACAAAATTTTGCACAGATTAACCTGTTAAAAAGCTTGATTACACATGATTTAAAATAAAACCACTTCTGAAAAAATAGAAACCTTAAACAAACATTTTCATGTCCTTGCCTCCTGCCTCTAGCCCTTCTGCTGTGTTTATTGATGCGTGGGCTTTATTTGAACCACAATTAGACATGTTTGAAGAGGGACGTCTTTATGTACAGCTTGTTCCTGTCTCTGTTTATTTGAACTTGTCGTACTTTATTTATCATCATAATCACACTCCTCCTCTCAGCCCTGTAAATCTGTGCTGAGGTTTCACAGCTGAACGCTTCAGAAGCTGTTTATCACTCTTACCTTACAAGAGAACTTATTCAATCTATATGAGAGGAATTCAGCTCTGTTCATAAAATAGCTTGCAAATTATTTAAGAAATAATATGTACATGCGTGGTGAATGTTTTTATTGTATGTTAAAGTCATGGACTGACTGGGACAGTGTAATTATTAAACATTAAAGCAACGTTTAAACAAAATACAAAACAATCCATAATGCACATGTCCACATCCTCTTTTTTTGCATATATATGAATCATGCCTAAATATACACTGTTTTTTGCATAGTAATATTATGATGATATTGAACGTCTAGTTTGGTGCAGAATTTAAAATGATCATTTTTAAAGGGTTTTGACAACCACTGACAGAGAAAACACATCTGTGTAATTGGACTGTTATGCACTAGCCCTGAGTTGCGCTAAGTATAATACGAATAAATACTAACCCTACGTGTTTTAGGCAAAAAAAACAAAATTTTATATTAATTTTTTTCTTTAAGACACATATACAGATTCATTTATTCACCAGCAGAGGTCTCTCACGTCTTAATTTACTGCGTGTTGCATTTAGTCGCATTTCTGTGCGTCAAGGCAACACGACGTGCGTTTGGCGGGAAGAGAAGCAAAAAACAAGGTAATAGTTCTTATAACAGCGTAAAACACATGTCGTTTTCTGTGCTTTAAATGAACAACTCTGGGCTATTCGAGGGCTAACTGTTTAAATTCTTGTTCTTCAGTTCTCACGGTCGATTGGAAATACAAAAGGACGAACTAGGAACTTGAGTCCTACATTTAAATGCATTTAGTTTTCTGTAATGTACCTGAATTCTCTGATGTCTAAAAACATTTTCAGCTTCACGAAGTTTTCAGGGAAAATTTCAGCTGTCAAAAGCCTTAAAACAATGTAGTGATGTATATACAGTAATAATACCAACAAACAGCTGCAAACAAACACCTCATTTATCTGTAAGAACTGGGACTTTTTAAAAATGTTGTTACAAAAATTTACTTGTTCATTTGGGGTCTGCGGTACAAGTGGTCTACAAGTAATCTGCTGTCTGTGATTTCTTAACATTTGTTTTTAAAATCTAAAACTTAAACTCATGTAAACCAGCAAAACAGTCATGGGCCTTGATAAGAATCCCACCAATGCTACACGCATGTTACCGTAACGCAATGGCCTCTTAGATGTCATAATGGTCAGGTAATTGATGTTAGCTGTCTGGCGTGTGCCGATAAGGGCTGTTAAGTTTTACAATGCCATGCGGGGACAAACAATTACATGAGGTCAGTGTGGTAATGGATCTGTGTCTGTAGCAAATAGGTCAGACGGAAAGGTCCACATTTGTTTAGAGAAACAAGTAAAAATGACTCGGTCTTGTTTTCTGTACGTCTTTCTGCACTTAAAATATTAGTCATCTTTCTAAACGTTTTTGTTTTCATAATTCTATAATAGTTTTTTATAAAAAACACCACAGGACATAAATATGACACCAGTAATGGGTGCAGCAGTGCAAAATATAGTTTTTTTTCCACAAATGAACCCTGTGGCTTCCTGGAGGACTTAATTTGTGGACATGTTTTATTTCCTTGTTTTGCTTTTCCCCCTTCTTCCAGGAGAGTAATTAATAGAGCTGGATTTCTGACACCTTGACTTGACTCATGACTTGAGTGAGAGGGGGAATAGAAAAAAAACTGTCTTAGACCACAGATTATTTTCTTATTATAAACTAGGGATAGTTTACAAAAAAATGAACATTCTGTCATTTGCTCACCCTCATGTTTTCAAACCCAAATGTGTTGCCTGTATTGAACACAAAATAAATTATCTAGCAGAATGCCCTTAAAATGTTCAAAAAATAAAAAATGACATGACATGAAAGTACAGAATTTACACTTAAATTACAGTACAGAATTTACACTTCATTTTTGGTGAAGACCGAACAATCACTTTAGTTTCTGAAATCATTTAATTGGGAAAAGTTTTATGAATGTTTTATTCTGAGAATAAATCGTAATATAAAAAATTATTTTAAGAGGTAATGAGAATAGAATTTCGATTTTCTGTTTTTAATTTAAAGACATAACTGTTGTGCATAAATTATGTTATATTATAGTATAAATAATTTGAATTATTATTATTTTAAATCTAGTAGCTTAATGTTCTATAATGTTTTTGACAAACTATAAACATCAGCAATTACTAAATGTTTTCCTCAAACCTTTATTCACTGTATGATGATTTTGACTTTTATATGTATGTTTAAATAAAGTTAAGCTTAGTTTTAATTGCTGTTCAAAATGGAGAACAATCTAATTTCATTCACATTGCGGAAAAGAAAGCACCTGTTTAAATTTACTGAATGTTGTCTGTATGTTTCCTGTGTTTGTGTGGTCAGCATCCAGTCCAGCTGGGTCACTCACCATAACTCACACAAGAACCCATTGTAACTTACACTCCTAGAGTTCAAAGGTCAGGTGGCAGGAAAAGGTCAAGGTCAGGTTTGCCGCCAGAAGGTAACAAGCAAGTGTGAGGGATTGTTTGTGGGTTTTTACCAGTTTAAATAAATTTCCCTTTTCTGGATTCTTAATTTAAATTACCTTCATTGTTTCTGACAGAGATTTGGCCCTCTTTCTCATGGTTCATGACTTTCCTCTGTGGCTAATGCCAAAGGCAGTTTGTTCTCTGCTCAAGAGTGATATAACTTCCTTGACCCTTTCATATAAATTCTTGTGACTGGGAGCTCTGCTGTCACAACACCAACTATGGGGCATTAAGTGCAAGTCTGAAAGGATTTGGCATTTGGGTTTAAGAGTATAAGAAATGGAGAAAACTTTGAAATTGCCCAGGTTTTACAAGAGGAAAAGGAAAAAAACACACAGCTTAAATTAATATGATATCAGGAAGATATGTTTTGCATTTAAAGAAAAAATTAAAGGCGGTTTCCAGTACCCAGTACATATCCAGATATCTAGTACCCCAATATCATCAAGTTTTACCCTAGCCTTTAGATATGACCAAAAATCCATCAAAATTCGCAGCCAGAGAACAGACATTTAAAATGTTGTCCTTTAAACCTCCAAGGGATTGTTTTTATATAGATATAATTGTGTCTGGATAGCTAGTTGCTGTCCAAGTCTAATGCTGATTTTTATTGGACAATCATGTAGGTCCTTTTAGCCAATGGAAGGGGATGGTGCTGTTCCTCTCCTAGCAACAGGACTCCTTAGTCGTACTAACAAATATTACATCACAAATAAAAAAACTTAATTGTTCCAAGGGATGAAGGTGCCACCCAACCCCTAAGTTCTCTTTTTTTCTTTCATTCCAAACACTCCTCTTGATTTGGTGAATGCTTGCCAGGACAAAGCTCTGCAACATGGAAACCAGCTGTGTCGGAACAGTTTATTTCTCCTGACCACTGAGTGAATGCGGTCACCTCCTCACCAGTTCTGCTCAGAGACTGTTTTGATCTGTCTGTTGTCCATAAATGTTTTACTGGAGGTATGAATTTGGAATCCTCCCTTGTGCATGCCCCTCAAACATGGTAAGGCTTTGAAGTGTACACAGTACTGCTCTGTCTCCTGTTACACGTGGCTGCGCTCAGGTTGCTATGTTTAGCTTAGGAGAGATGTCACCAAGTCTCCATCAGCACCAGCCAGACACTGAGCACAGTTAAGCTGGCTTACCACCTCCAGCCCAGCTGCTGATCCAGTTCCAGGAGAATAGTTGTGCAACTCTGAAGACGTTGCGGCAACCTGACATCCTGTCCAGACAGGAAGTACAGACAGTCTCGGCTGTGCAGGTACACAAGCAATCGTGGATAATCTTTGCAGATGTCATTATGCCCCGTCTGTCTTAAAAATGTCCTACCTGCTACTTCCAGAAAAACACTGACACATTTTTATAAATTGACAGATCTTACAAATGTTGATGCGGTGCATGTTATTTATCCCTTTTAGTTTCAGCCAAATGAGTCTAGACCTTTACAGCGTTACAAGCTCGCCAATGAGCGTGAGAAAGACAAACAATGGCCGGCACAGAGCCTGTTCCCGTGATATAAGAACCATCCTCTTTTCTGGGCTGTTGACATGACATCTCAAACAAACAGCAGAAACACTTCTACGCTATTTACACAAGCACATGAATCTTCAGTAAGTTTTTCCCCATGTATTAGGCATTTTATGTTTTTTGGTCTGGCTACAGATTTTTTTATTAATTGTAAATATTTGCACAGAACTTCTGGCAGATGGAGGTATAGTTAGCACCTCTTTAACACACACTGTGTGGATGGAACTCAGTGCCAAAAATATCCCCGGTCATTTCAGCTTCTTATAGCACATAAGATTCAACATAATCAGCACTTGCCGTATACTAGATGTCAGTTTCATGTTTGCTGTTATATAAATTTGCTCTCACTTGCTTTCATTTGAAGATTATTTGTTTATTATTTGAGGTGCACGAGGGCCAAAGTTTTAACAGTATTGTAAATTTGAGAATAAATCATATCACGGTTAAAAATCATTTTAAGAGGTAATTAATGAGAACGGAATTTAAATTGTCTGTTTTTAATTTAGAGTTGCACCAAATTATGTATATTATAGTATAAAATTGTACAATTATTATTATTTTAAATCTAGTAGCGTAATGTTCTGTAATGTTTATATGTTAAAAGTGAAATGTGTCATTTCTGTGTCACTAGTGGCACCAAAAGGTTCTGTGAAATCAACGACTTTTTCCAAACACCTTTCTCGAACACTCACCTGTCATTGGTCAGTCAAACAGGCAGTCTCGTCTGCCATTGGTTGCCGTTGTTGCTGTATTGGGCTGGTCAGGATGCTCAAACAGAGTAATGTTTTAGCACCACAAAGCATTCGTTTACACTTTGCAGGGAAATTAACATACAAATGATTTACTTTTTTTGAGATTGAAAATATTTTACCATTAAAACATGATACGTGTATGCATTGGGCAGATGCTTTTATCCAATGCAAATCAGCGCATGTATGGTGCGCATTTTATCAGTTTTTCAAACCTGTGCTTTTGGGCCATGCTATACTGGTTAATTTCTAGGAACAGCTTTAAGCAAGTAAACAATTACTTCCCTCATCTTTCAACAAATCATTATAAGCAACACATAGGAAACATAATTATTTCCCCCGCGCAGTGAGCAGGGCTCTCCGTACATGTGAAGACAGACATTTCCTCCTAGTCGGTGCTCTTCAGCTTTGTATGCGTATCAGTGCTCAGTCATCCCAGTCGTCGCCTGGATCGACATCGCTGCCTGTGCGAGAGACAGTGTAGATATTGTCGTTTCCTCCCTAACTGAGCTCCACCCCTCCCACCTCACTGTAGCAAAGGACCCCCTCACTTCATAAAAGCCACATTTGTTTTGACCCTCGTGGCATGGTTCTATTGTTCCGCAGTCTGTGTTGCATTTCCGTCGCAATTCTGCTTTTTTCCTTTTTTTTGATTCCACCAGGCTGCAACACAAAGGCTTTTGCATTGAGCAGCAACAGGCGAGAAAACGAACACAAGAACGGAAAGAATAAGAGGTCATTTTAGTCTGTGAATGTGACAATGGGGAGAGTGTTCAGCGCAAGAATGATTGATAAATCTAGAGTTTAGATGCCGGCTGCAGATGCATCAGACCACAGCTGGTACAAAAAGATCACACGGCAGCCTTGTTTTGGTGTCCAAAGGTGGTCATGTAATTCTGAATGAATTGGAGATTAGCATCACTAATGTTTATATAAGTGTCCACTTTCGCAAGTGTCCTTGACTGTCATCTGTAATGCGATCAGGAACGTGTATCTATAGTAACAACAACTGGCTTACCTTTCTTGCGGATGTCTCTGGCACTGTCCTTATCAGCTCTTACCGCCAACTTCCGAGTTTTAGGAAAACACTGAATCACCCTGATCCCTAATTCCTGTGACTTACCGAAGCAGTGAACAGGTCAAATCTGGGGGGGCTATGTGTG
>JAZGTJ010011500.1:0-16854 GCA_036877575.1 Botia almorhae
ACACACACACACAGTTATGACAGTATTTAATTGCACTGTGATAGATTTATTACTTGCAATGGAGTTGCATTATGTGAGGTGACATGTTTCATAATACAAGATGACAGCTTCATCAGTTTCTTCTCAATCGATGTATTTAGGCCACATATGCACTGCAGATAAATATGACTGTCACACCGGTTCCTCCAAGTGCTCAATTCAGTTCAGTGCAAACACAGTTTGGTTATTAATGGAAGTGAATCACATTCTGCAACTAAATTCATTTTCAGACAAATAAAGATTATGATATCAACATTAAAATAAAACATGTCATTGGAACAAAACTCAACTGGGTCATCAGAACACTGACAACTGTCTGAGAAGCTTTGCTAGATAACAGATGTGTTTCCCAATCAACCTACATCCAAACCTACATTCCAGCTAACAGGCAACATTCTCAGAATGTTGGTTAAGGTTCTCTAAAAGTGTTCTGAACGTTAGCAAAAATGTTCTCGCAGCAACGTTGGTAGAACTTTTTTCATGTCATATACCATATATATCAAAAATGTTATTCATAATAATGTTAGCGGACCAATTTAAAAATGTTAATAACAAAGAAATGACCTTAACACAAACTGAAACTGAACGTTCCTAGAACATTCAAAACAACATTATTATTGCTTTTGTTACTTAATGTAAATGTTAGGGAACATTCTTACAACCTGCTCTCAGGAGACTTTGAAGAAGTAGTTGACTACAGCAGATGTCTCCGTTTGCTCTCCATGTAATCTCTTCGCTGTCAAAAACAGAGATATTTCAAAGATCTCGTCTGTAAATCTTCATTTGTGTGGGATCAGACCGCCATGTGTTTTCGGCTTTAGACTTGCGTGTGAGTGTAATGTTGACTCACCCTGAACCACACTGATCAAAAAGCCCTGTGGCGGTAATTATATCCAACAGTATTGTTTCATAATAAATGCTTTGGAAGGATCAAGAGACTTACAGTGTATTGATTCCATTTATTATCCCGTGGAACAGTGAAAGCTGCCTAATAATTGTGTATTTTGGATCAATAATAATACAATCGTGTCAACAAATTGATTCTAGAGTCGTAAGGTCAACCCCAGCTAACAGGGAACGTTCTGAGTACATTGACTAAAAGCTCCCTCATTGTTATCAAAAATGTTCTTGCAGTAATGTTAGTAGAACATTTTTATAACATTTTATAATATTATATATCATATATCAAAAACGTTATTCTTAAAGTTGTTAGTGGAACATTTTAAAAACATTACAGAATTTAAGAAGTTTGAATAACATTCTTGTAACCAAGCGATAAAATTAATACGTTTAAAATCTGGAGGTTGTGAACGTTCAAAAATTACATTTTTTTAAATATTTTCGTTACTTAATAGAAACGTTACAGAAACATTCTTACAACCTAAAATTGTTGGTTGGAAAAATTCCTCACTGGAGGACACAATAAGTCTTATTCTGCTGCTGAATGAATGACCTGATTTTCCATACATCTCAGGTACAGTAACAGATGTGAATGGTAATCTGAGCCGTTCTGACGGGGACAGTGTATGTATAAGATGGCAGAAATGAGTTGGTTTGCATACTACATGCTGTGTTGTCTTATGGACTACAGCTCTAACGTAAACACACAAGGTTTACATGTTTGCGTGCGTCTCAGGTTCACCTGCCTGTCTGTGCAACATAACCTTCAGTTATCGTTCATCAACATTCATCAACATCCTAACAACCTACAACCTACAAATGAATCCGTTCCTTTAAAGTTCCCTGATAAGATCTTTAGGTATAAAGTAAAAACAGTCAGAAAACAGTCACCTTAAAAAACATTTGTTAAAAATGGCATCATGAAAAGGGAAATTAGCTCAAATAAGAGAGCTAGCATTATTTGTTTGCAGATGCCACTTGGTTTGATATTTTGTCATGTAATACAATGGTATTCATTCACGTAAAATGAGGCGTAAGCATTCAAATATTTTTTTGGGCCACTGTATGTAGTCTAGTCTAGTTTATGACTTGGATCTGTAGTAAATGTTTGGGAGGTTCTTGAGGGTTTATGTCACCAGTCGTGCATAAAACCACAAACCTTGAGCCCCAAAATACCAGAAACTCAAACCATGAGCCCCAAAATAATCTGCCATCCAAATTATTCGGTGTTATTTTTGATTCCTACATACTGAATCAAATAAATATAATTTAATTAGACTATTAATTAAATTTTATAGCTAATTAAATTACATAAAAAAGCTAACAGGGAACATTCTCTAAATGCTGTGTCAGTTTTATCAAAACGTTACTGCAGCAATGTTTGTAGAATGTTTTTTACTGTTATATATCAATCTATCTAATATATCAAAAACATTATTCTTAAGTAGTGGAATGTTTTTAAAACATTACTGGATGAAAAAAATGTTTAAATAATGTTCTTATAACCAAAAAATAATGTTAATACAATGTCTAAAAACATTTTAAATGTTCCAATGTAATGTAAATGAACTTTGTTGATAACATTTTTATCATTTTTGTTACTTAAAGGAAATGTTAGGGAAATGCTTTTACAACCTAAAATTGTTAGCTGGAGAGAATCTATTTTATTTCCTGTCTTTCTCTGTCTCTCTCTCGACCACATCATTTGCCTGCTCCAGGTGTAATCCATCTGTCTTTGCATTGCCATTTTCCAGGTGAGGGCCAAAATTTGCATTGTCACCAGAGCCCTGATCCCACTCACAAACATGCACAATTCCTGCTGTTAACAAACAAAATCACTTTCTACAAGTAGTCAAATGAGGCAAACCTCTGTAGTGAGCTGGGTTACACGCTTGACTGTGGGCTAGTGGATCTCGGCAAAATGAACTGCTCGCTGTGGTGGCCGAAAACACAATCTCATTGTTAGGTGCTATTTGTGCCAGACTATTTTTATTCATAGGTTACTGTCTAACCTATAAATCTGCCCAAAGTTCCAGACTGTGACCACCACAGACAATGAGGCTCCAATTCTGGACAATGCTCAACACGTATCAGTTAAAAAATAGTTTTCAACACTTCAAAACTATTACCCCAAAATTCCTAACATGGTTACAGCAATGCAAAGTATTTGAACCCTAACCATCAAAACTACATTATTTTCAACTCTGTCACAGGACATTTGGAACTGATATACTAGCAATTTAAATAGATGTTTTGGGGTTGAAAAATGAGAGGTCTTATTTTTACTGACTAAGGCTTTTATGATGGCACCACATTATTTACAGTCAATATTCTTGTGTTTTGTGCCACTTTGTCTGTTAAACAATTGACCACTATGATCGTTTTCCCATAACAGGGTTGAAATATTGAATCAAAATAAAAGTCCTAATAAAATATCATTATGAAATGTCAAAATTAAACTCAATGTATAATATATTGAGTTAAAATAAAATATAAGACATTTTCTTTAAAAAAAACATTTTAAACCATGTGGTCAAAAAATATGATGCCAGTCCTTTCAAAATGTTGTCAAAAAGATCAAAGCGTTATGTTTAATGCCTTGATATGTAAAGTATCATCGTTTAAAAGGGTTGAACAGAAAGCGTGGGAACACGGATCAGTTCTGCAATTTCTCACAAAATCAATAAAGCATTTTACTTAAAAAAAACATAGCCAGTAAAAGATATCAGTTACAACAAAAAATAAAATGTACAACCAACGTTTATTTGACAATGACCTTTATATCTAAACCTCAGGTTTCTCCCTCTCTCTCTCCCTCTTTCCATTTCCTTTCTCTTTTTTGTCAGTTTTTAACTGAGACTAATTCAGATCATGTGTGAGGTCTTTAGACCTAAACACTCAACTTTCAAGAGAGACATTGTTTCAAATTGTTCATTTTACATGAGACTCTAGGGGGAGCCACTGAGTCTGTGCGTGTATGTCTATCTGTGACGGTAATGACTCTCCGTAAACAACGCCCACAGTTCGGTTGTTGCATCTTGTTTGCAGTTGTGTTTCAGATCATTTCCCAAATTGGGGTTTTTAGTAATTAATCTCGCATGGCGTGTGTGTGAAGCTATAGAGTCTGCTAGGAATAAATGTACACTCCTTCCTGGGAATCAGAGGAAAAAATGGGAAAAAGAGGGAATCAACACCTCTCAGAGAGAGAGCAAGAGAGAGAGAGAGAGAGAGAGAGAGAGAGAGATCTAAGCAGTAGAAAATGTTCTCGGAGGAAATTTTCCCCTCCAAAAAACAGAAATTAAGTAAATTGAAATAGAACTGTGTTTTTTCTCTCTCTGTTCCTGTTTGCAAATGGACCCGATGCCCCAGACAAACGGGGGGGAGACATTTCAACAAGTTAGTGGCACGCACAGCCAGCATTCTCCACCCTCAGGCGCTGGCATGCCAAAGCCTGCTCCAGTATCCCAGCAGCCACTGCTCATATGTGGGCAGTAAGCAAAAACATAAAGCCAGAGAACAGCGTAAACTGGCAAAACAGACAGAAGATCAGGGACTGGTTTGTGTGTGTGTGCAGGTGGACAGATGTTGTCCTTACACCTGTTCTCGGTTCGAGCATTACCTGCGTCATGAGTCTAACGCACAGGATGTGAAAACTAAACTCATTAAAACAGAACTTTAGACATCACAGCATGCCAGTCTTCCTCCTCCTCTTCCTCAGAATGTCGAGAAACTGAGCTTACACTGTTCTTTCTCACGTTGTCCAGAGGCACAGAATCACATTTGTCTGCGCTGTCTGTTGATCATGTGATGCTCACATGCTGCACTAGGTGGCGATGTAGAGCACTGTGTGTTTGAGGTTTACAAATCAGCTTAAAGTAAGACTCTCCAAACAATGTATGAAACAGTCTTAGCCCATACATCAGCCAATCACAAGTAAATAAGTTATAATAATAATAAAGTTTGGGATACAAAAACCTTACCACTGTGTAGTAATGATATGTCAACCAGACAATTAAACTGACTTAAATTCTTGTTTTGGTCGACTTGTATCATCAGACTTTTTTATATGATGGGTGATAACATTATTTAAAAAATCCAAATAAAATACATTTTATGACTAGCAACAATGCAGTCAACTAGCAAGCCAAGGCCCTAACAACCACTAAGAACTCCCTAACAACCACTCAGAAAATGCCAACAACCACCTAGCAGCACTTCGTGTCAGCCACTTTTGCACGGCACTCAGACTTTCTAGCGCAAATGTAAAAATCTAGTTCATAAATGATACTTTTCTAAATATCGAATGCCTGTGTGATTTTGTAGATTGTGTTTCTGTAGCTCAGTGGGAAAAGCATTGTGTAAGCAGCAGAAAGGTTTGATAACCAGGGAACATGTACTGATCAAATGTATAACTTGAATGTACTGTAAGTTGCTTTGGATAAAAAACGTCTGCAATATACATAAATGTAAATGTACAGAACTTGTTGTCTGCTGTTGTTTTTGTAGATGTAAAAGTGACACTGAATGTTTCTTTCTGTTCTTTAGGTACCGATCTTTTCACGCAGAGACCGTCTTTCCCGTCTCTGTCCCCTCTGACAGCTCCTCGTTTCTCTGATTCACACATGCATTATCCGGGTCCCTTCACCTACTCTGCCAATCCGTCCAGCACCGGAATCGGAGGTCTGAGTGTGGCCAGCATGCCCGCCTCCAGCCGCTACCACACCTACCTGCCGCCTCCGTATCCTGGCAACCAGAACCAGAACTCCCACTTCCAGACTAACTCTTCGCCGTATCACCTGTACTACGGCACTGGATCCGGCTCCTACCAGTTCTCCATGGTTCCGACCGGCGGAACCGGATCAGGGGGTGAAAGGTCACCCACCCGCATGCTGACTTCCTGCACCGCGGCGGGAGGAGCCGGAGGCAACGGTGGAGGAAACAACAGCCTGATCAACGCTAGCCTCGGTAACCAGAGCGACGGGGTGGATGCTGACGGTAGCCATAGCAACTCGCCCACAGCGATGAGCGCGTCGACGCGCATAGACGAGTCTGTCTGGAGGCCTTACTGAGAAACAGAGTGTGGGAAACAAACTGAGAAAATCATTGAAAGAGATCAAAGGTTAAAAGTCTTGCATGTTTGATCGTTTTTGCCATTTATACGCCATGCCTATTGCTTCCAAACCAAAGACCAGAGATGATACATATTATTAAAGAGACAGTTAACCTGTGAACTGCTTTTGCTCTGGACCCTGGAGAGAAATGGACCTCCACTGACCCAAACGGAACGAGGAACCAGGTCTCAGAGGGAAACAAGGTGTAGATAGAAAGAAGTAAAAAATGATTTAAAAAATTTCATTTAAAAAAGTTAAAAAGTAAAAACATCCCAGTAATATAGTAATATATCAGCTATGTTTTTTCTTACTTCTAAAGCTGAACAACCAAAGAAAACAGACACAGGTGCTTTATATGTAGATATTCTGATGGGTCTGTGTCACCTGAAACAAACGATTCATTCAACCAATCTGCCTGAAAGCAAACAATCCCAGAATGCTTTGCTAGCATGAACTACTGCAGGGACCGAACGCATTTATCATGTGAACGAGCTCAGAGCTTCACAAAGCAGAAGAACTTTAAGGGCAGAGTGTGAACTTTCAACGTGTAAATACACCACAGATTCACTTACGATAAACAATAGATGTCAGAGTGTCGGGTACTTTCCAAACGGCTGTAATAGTCTTTAAATGGTGAGATGTGCTTCTGTAATACAAGTGTAGGTCAACGTGACCTAATGTTGTGCTAAGAAAGTTAGTTTGTGGCTAAAAGAACTTTTGGGTGAATCTTACGAAATCTGTTATAAGAAATTATAGAAGAACATGAAGCCTAATTTAGTGCCATTTAAGATTATTCATACATCGTTGTAGTACGTTATACTTTATGCTGATTTAAATTTAAAAACGTATTTCAGTACTGTACTGCAGAAAAATATTGTATTACAATAATAATCACCACGAACATGATGGTAATCACAAAAAATTGCATTACAATGTGTTACAGTACAGAGAATTAATGTAAATAAAGCACTGAACTCTTATTGGTTCCTATAAGAGGGTTCACTGTCTGTATGAAATGTATAATAACGTTATTAATTACGTTGTTACTATGGTGACATTTGTCGTGAGATTCACCCTTTAGTTGTGAGTAGTTGTTTTGTAGGACGTTTAGAATGAAAATTAAACTGTTTCTATAATCCAGAGACAGGCAGGCGTTTGTTTTTTATTTGGTTCTTGCTTTGCGCCAAAATCACGAACAATTTGTCTTTGAACTTGTGGAGACTTGCCCTTTTCAGAATAGTTTTTAGAGTAATTATGTTTTTTTCTCAGTGTTGATTGCTTTTATTGTCTTGCAGTTTCTTCAGACTTATTTTGTGGTTTGTTTGAACTCAGTTTTACGGTTTGTGTACTTTTTTATTTATTTGAGCCAACGTGGAAACGTTCCTATTTTCTGGTCGTTGCTGGGTCACATACATTTCGCATTTCTTTCTTTTTTTGCTATCTTCCGATTTCGTTGTTAATCTCTGTTTTAATATAAAATTGGAATTTGTTCTACTGTAATATATTCTTTCTAAATTATACGAAATGAGTTTTAATGTAATGTCTATGTTTTCCAATGCAGCTTTAATGCACTAAGACATTTATTTTAGGAGGATACGAATTCTTGTAAACCACAAGATGGAGATTAATGCACCATATAACGTTCATACCGGATAGAGTTCCAGATCATAGAGCCTCAGGTGAACTCAACCCGTACCAGCCAAAGAATCAGACTATCACCTGTTGTCATTCTACGTCTCTCAAGTGTGAAAAATATGTTGCTCTAAGCACCTACATTATCTGTCTATTTTTCCTGCCTTGTTCTTGGAATGGCTGAAATCGGAGACAATAATTGGGTGTGTTTGAAAGGAGATCAGTCTGGATTATTTGAATAACAAAACCATGCACTCGCTCATACAAGGGCGGTAAAGTGGCCATGACACACACACACACACACACATTCACGTAACAGGTGTAAGTGAATATTTCTGCGCATAACCGAGAGGTTTTTCCCATGCTCACACCTGTTGCTGTTACCTAAGGGCAACAAACCCGTAGCGAGTGAACGAAACAGATATAAAGATAAATGAAGGGAGAGAGATATCTCCTTTCACAATCCATGGTCAACCTTAAGGCCTCCTTATCTAAGCAAAAGTGCCTGTGTTAAGTTTGATTCATGGAGGCTTTGATGTCTTTATTGCCTAAAGCCAGAGGCTACAGGAAAGATGGATCAAAAATGTGAGACGGTACTTGTTACAAACCGGAGTCGTTTCCCTGCTGCAAAGACTTCTGGGTAATAAAATCCACAGCTTTTCATTATTGTGGTATGAGAAACTCTTTGCTACTGCAATTATCTGTCTGATGTTTAAATGACAATCTCAAGGTTGATTATTTGCTGTCTCTGTGGCAAGGTGGAGATCTGTAAATGACTTACTATGCCAAGTTTTTGTGATTGTCGATTGTTTTGAAATGGCTGAAAGATGGACCAACACAAACAGACAAATCAAAAGTTTATCCTATATTGGCCATGATGGGCTAAATGAATATTTGATCGCCCAAAACAACAGGACCAAACAAAGCGAATCTATTTATTTCCACTGAATCAAATACTGATATTTACTGTTTGTGTTGCACTGAACGATTTGATTTATTAACAAATGTTCCCAGTGCTAAAGGAAATGTTGCAAAGAAGCTACATTGCATAGATAAATTACAATCATGCTGAAAATAAATAACAAAGCACAACACACTCCTGTATAGAACAAACTGTCCTTTTTAATCAATACATTTGAAAATATCCATATAAAATATTCTCTCCTGTTCCTTCATTGTGTGCTAATGATGTAGATTTTTTATGCATTTTAATTAAAAAATGATCGGCTTTGCTTGTGGTTTTTGATTTACTTGTGTTTTTGTAATTTAATAATGCAGATAAAAGAAAGTCATTCATTAAATTTCCTCAGCTTTTCAACCAGTGTCATTTGTTTGAGACCAATTGAGATTTAACGTTTTTTTACCTCTTAGAAAACACAAAAAGACAACAACTAGTAATTAACAAAAAGCTTTAGAATTAGATAGACTTGCATGTAAATACATTATTAATACTTCAGCAGCAATAACAATAAACAAATAAGTTGCAGTTGCATGAGTGACATAGAAAAACTCAAAATTCCAGTTTCTGAAATCTCTTTGTGTTTGAATTCAGATTCAGTGATGTACTGACTGCACCAGGATTTGATGTCACTGGTTCGTGAATGTGTCATAAGTGAACAAACCAGCTAAAATGTCCACAATTTGACATTTTCATTTACGCACATAGCAGATGCTTTTATCCAAAGAGACTTACACTGTCACTGTAGAGGATCCCCAAGCTAACAGTTTCACACTTCACATAATCACAGATTAGTTCAGTTTAGTTCACAGATCAGTTTTCACACCTTACACTCAACAAATAACAGCTACTTGATATTTTCACAAAATGTGACAAATGTAATAATGTGTAAAGATTCTCATGGTTTCTCATGCGTTTTTCTTCTCAGTTTATCAGATTAACTGCAATGCTCTGCTCTCAGACCCTCAGCCCAGATAACCGGGAACATTCTCAGAACATAGGCTAACATTCTCCTAAAGTTCCCTCAAAGTTATCAAAAACATTTCTGCAGTAATGTTAGTAGAATGTTTTTAATGTTAGATACAATATGTTAAAAAAATAACTAAAAAAATTTATTGTTAGTGGAACATTTGAAGATTAAAAAATGTTTTTGTTACTGTTACTGTTTTGTTTTTGTTTGTTAACCAAGCAATAATGTTAATAACGTCTGTACAACGTCTTAATAACTGGATGTTTTTTGTTGCTTAATGGAAATGTCAGGGAAACCTTCTTACAACTTTAAACTGTCTGCTGGGTGAACAGAAACCGAGTTCTGTTACTCTGTTTTGTGCCAAAGCTCGACTCTGTTCAAACGTCACACAAATGTAAACATACAGCTCTCTTCCAAACCTGTCATACAGTCAGCAAGCATTAATGTCAAAACAGCTTATTACTCACAATTACTTATTTGGATGTGGTCGCTTGTGTCAGTCTCAACACAGAGTAAATACAGACAGTACATTCACTAAATGGAGTTGTGTTAAGTGAACATGATGGGGTTGATGGGTAAGTGCGTTGACGGGACCTTCAGTCGTGTTCGTTGTTTATTTGCTATTGTCGCTCCTAGCATAGCTACTGCTAATAGTTGTCAAAAAATAACTGCTAGCAGATTTACAATCTTACTCTTCCAGAAAAACAAGCCAAAAATATTGACTTAACATCTCGTACTCACAAACAAAATTAAACGTTACTTCTAAATGTTAAATAAACCTATTTGTGGCCAACAACACAGGCAAAACTCTGTTTTAGACATACATTTAGAATAACATTTTTGATGTATGTGAAATTCAACCTAAAAAATTCTACTATTGTTAGTGCAAGAATGTTTTTGATAACAGACAGAGAACTTATAGAGAATTTTGGCCAACATTCTGAGAACATTCAGAGTCATCAACTGAACAACGTAACAAACCAAGAACCTCATTCAGTTATGTCTGGGTTTTTGAGGATTTGACAGGTGGGAAGAAAAGCCAGATTTAATAAAAGACAGCATAAGCACTAACATAACTTACTAAAAACGAAGCTTAGCAGTTGATTGTAGTTGATTGACAGCTTTATCAACACGCATACGAAACAGAAATCTTCAGTGAATAACTTTTCAGTGAATAAAATTGCCTTTAAACATGCAAAACCATTTTAGCCTAAAAATGTAAATGAATACTATTGTTTATTGCATATGCAAATTATATTTCCATTGTAAGTGACTTGTTTTTATAAACTGAATCATGGTTACAGCTGAACTGGAACACACACAGAAAGCTCGCTTTCTATAAACCTTCAATTAAAAAAACTGTGTTTTTTGTGTTCTTTTGTTTGGTTTAACCGATTCGTTACAATTGAGATTTAAACGAACCATTCTGCAGCAACAAGCTAAAACCATTATTAATAGCATTCATTTCCACAGCAGGTCATATCTGCTAAGGTCTTTCCCTAATGGAAATAATGTCTGTGACTCTTGTTTGTTCCTTGATTCCTTTTGTTTGTGTCCTTTTGTTTAGTTAAATTAATGCTGTGATTATATCCAGCACAACTCTTGCTTTCTGGGAAGTGGCATGTTACAGTAACTCTCCCACAGAGTTATAGAAACGTCAAGCTTTTAATTAAATAAAGCTCAAGGGAATCACTCGCACACGGACTCTGATTCAGGAAAGTTTGTCTCTTTCACACACAGATACAAACAAAATTTATAAACACATATGGGCATCAGGAAGTCTCCCATCTGCTGCGAGAGAGCTTTTCTACTACAGAGCATCGTTCTCCTTTATTTCTGGCAGTCATGGCCCAATGGTTAGCAATTGGACTTGTAACCCAAAGGTCGCAGGTTCGACTCCCACTGCCAGCAGGAAAATGACTAAGGTGACCATAAGAAGGCACCCAGTTGCTCCCACTGCTCTGTGTTCATGACTTACAGTGTGTGCGTTCACTGATCACCGATATGGGTTAAATGCAGAGGTCACATTTCAATGATGTGTTAACATACCTGACAAATATTCATTTTACTTTCGTAAGGTAAAACAATGCGGTCAGAGATTACACAGGATACGTTTTTTTTCTGTGATTAATATCTACAGCATATAGAGCCAGTAAAGAACAGTAAAGGAATATAATAATAATCTGTGGGAAGGGGACGTCGCTTTGTGAAAAGCATAAACAAGAATTGGGACAAGAAAACAAGCTGATATATTTTGGAAAAATAATAGATGACTGTCAAAAGCTGCTTTGGTTTCTCATGGAAACCACTTCCTGGGTCACGGGGGAGCACTTTGGTACCTGCATCCATACGAAACCCATTAGAAGTGTTCTGACCTTTCTCTTCCCAGCCTCTGTGAGAAGAGAACAGGCGGGCTCAAACCGGTTTGTTTCGGGAGCCTGTGAGCGCGGGACTATTTTTTAACTGGACCGGAGAAAAACAGACCGGGCCTTGGGATGGGAAATACAGACTGTGTCCAAAATCACGGTTCCCACACAGAGACCGAGAAACTGGGACCACAGGGACCAAAAACTGCCATTCTCACATTCCCACTTGCAGAGACAAGATTATCAGGATCCTTCAATGTCTCTGTTGTTTCTTTTAGATGGCAATGAGATTATATTGATACATTTACTTCTTAACTCAGCAAACAATTTTAGGTTGTAAGAACATTAAACAAAACAAAATTGGTAAAAATGTTCTAGGAATGTTCAAAACTTTTATAGACATTGTATTAGCGTTATTTCTTTGTTGTTGCAACTTCTGTAATGTTTTTAAAACATTCCACTAACAAATTAAGAATCATGTTTTTGATATATGACTTTAAAAACATTAAAAAATGTTATTCTATAGTTATCGCAAGAACGTTTTTGGGAGAACTTTGAGAGAACTTTGAGATAACTTGTAGAACATTTAAAGTTCAAGCCAATGTTCTGAGAACGTTCCCTGTTACCTGGGAAGCCATTTTGTTATATAAATTCAATGTTTTAGTAATATGCCAAATTAACAGGCCCAATTCAGATTTAGAATTCAGAAAATCCAAGACAAAGTTGATACATAACTATAAACATAAAAAACATGTCAAACATAATTGAGAAATCCATCCAAAATTAAACTCTAAGAGTAATCTCTAAATAAGAGTTTTCTCCAAACCAAGCTAACAAACATGAACCTTTTTGACAAACGTTTGTAAAGCTCCTCAATGCATCTGTTTGAAGATTGTTAATGTGTCTGTTTGTTTGACAGGAGAACAATCAAACGGTCATTACCGTACACCTATAAGGCTACAAGGAATAGAAGCTCATTTCCCATAATGCATCATGAGAACCAAAGCGAGAGGCTGCTGTTTCTCACATTATAAAATGACATGCAATCAAACTCTATCAAGAATAGACATTGTTTCCTGCAGAAGCAGGGAAATCAGGAGGAGGTGCACAGAGGGACTTGAGACAGTCTCTTATAAGGCATCTTGGCTCATTAGTTGATTTAGGGAGAGCAGAAATGGAGGGGTTAAACCCTTTCACACCCCCCCATTCCCCCAGCCATCTCCCTGTAGACACGATCCACGGGAACAGAGCTCGTGAACAGCAGAGCTGGGAAATGGCCTCTTCTTGTTATGACATTTTTATTTTCTTCTGATAGCAGAAAAAGTAGATGAATTTATGGATGGATGGATGGATGGATAGATGGATGCTCTTCTTAAAGGCATAGTTCACCCAAAAATGAACATTCTTCCAT
The DNA here is from genome assembly GCA_036877575.1 of Botia almorhae. Classification (NCBI taxonomy): domain Eukaryota; kingdom Metazoa; phylum Chordata; class Actinopteri; order Cypriniformes; family Botiidae; genus Botia; species Botia almorhae. The sequence goes on from JAZGTJ010011500.1 coordinate 13,388, forward strand.
CATTTCCTCACCACCTCTATTATGGATTATGCATCCAATTTAAAACAGTGTGTGTGTGTGTGTGTGTATAAGTTTAATGTTCTCAGAAATGTAACACCTCCACACCTCCACACCTCCACACCTCCACACTCCGCCTGAGGCTGAACAGAGAGATGACAAGACTTTCTTTTTTAAAGCCCCTCCGTCTGGCAAGGTTCATGTTTAGACATAATTATCTAGATAAAACAGTGGCGACGACCCAGCTAACAATTTTAGGTTGTAAGAACTTTTCCCTGACGTTTCCATTAACTAACAAAATATGGTATTTTAATAGTTTTAAGAATTTTTAAAAGGTACAGTTTTAGAGTGTATGAACATTTTTGTTCGGTTATAATCTGAACTCTTTGGTTATCTGAACTCTTCCTGAAATGTTCTTATTATGTTCCACTAACTACTCAAGAATAACGTTTTTGTTATGATATATAGCATTTAAAATGTTCTACTAACATTCTTGCAAGGTTTTTTTATAACTTTGAGAGAACTTTTGAAGAACATTGGCCAACATTCTGAGAACGTTCCCTGTTAGCTGGGCAAAGGAGAAACAAAACTCAGGATTTTCCAGGAGCCTGGAAAGAAAGGGCCATTAAGATGAGGGGGGTTTCCTCCGAGCTGACAGAGGAGGAGGATCTGAGGGAACGCTTTGAATGTGTTAAAACTCCAGATTACCTCATCAAACCCACCGTGTGTGTTTGAATGTATCTGCTCAAGATACACAGACCTGTGCTTTCATTCCAGGCTCTGGTTGTGCTTCAGGAAAACCTAAGAGTAGATTCAGGCTTCCTGGCATCTCTTCTCATTTGCAGGAAATTATACAGTTCTGTGTGTGTACACGTGTGTGTGTGCAGCAATGGTCCATAACATAGTCTGTTGTTTTATATCAGGGCTCATTAGTCAAACTGCTTTTGAGAAGCAATATAAACTAAGTGAAAATTTGGACGTGATTTAAACACTCTGAAAAAGACACAAAAACACAACGTTTGAAATAGCTCAGGATCAAAAACACCGCATTTGAAAATGTCAGCATTTTGTGTCTCTGACTGAAAGCTATAAATGAATATTTTCCATCAGGACTGTAGCTACTGGCAGGGAAGGTCTACAATATACATGAGTTTAGGTGCTTTCATGCTGAAATAATGATATTTCTTGTAGTCTAAACGTACCCTAAAACTTTAACCCCTAAACATAACTCATGCAAACCTTTTGACATAAAAAACTGTTAAAAGTGGTGCTCACTAGTAAAAAAACTATGAAATGATGTTAGTAATGTTAACAGGTTTTAATGTGCATTAAGAAATATCATTAGAATGCTATAAAACCAATGGAAGTCTATGAGATGTCCACACTAATATAGTGAAACAAACCAGTGTGTGTGTGTGTGTGTGTGTGTGTGTGTGTGTGTGTGTTTGTGTGTGTGTGCTCACAAAGCAACATTTATCCTCTACCAGTCCTCTCTCCAGCTCTCTCTCTCTCTCTTTCTCTCTCTCTACCATGAGTATGAAGACAGCACGTCCAGTTGTTGTGACAGATGATGGAGACAGAGACACGTAGACAGTGTTGGAAGTGTGTGTGTGTGTGTGTGTGTGTGTGTGTGTGTGTATGTGTGTGTGTGTGGTGCTATTGATGGTTAAAGCAGTCAGAGCAGTTATGCTGTTTAATGCCACTGGCTTGAGCTAATGGAGCTATTAGACTAAAGCCCTTAAACCCCACAGAGAGAGAGAGAGAGAGAGAGAGAGAGAGAGAGAGAGAGAGGTGGTGGTGGATCAAGGGTCTTGTGTAATATGTAATAAGTCAGTTACATATGCACAAGTGCACTAAACAATTTTTTACATTATTTTCATGATATTTAAGCATATTTTTCACATTCTGGTGCCCTTTGATTTTGTTTGGTATTTGTAAAAGCAATTCTCATTACTGTAGAAAACTAACCGTGAATAATTCCGCCGAACAATGTGACACGTATTATTTCAGAATTTTGATTTTGAGGTGATTTATGGCAAGCACTTCATTCTTCATTTCATCTGTGGTTTATGATTCTTGCTTCGAACAGGTAATTAAACAGATATGCAAATGGGAATTGTGATTTGCTTCTGTTATTATGCGTGTTATGTGAAGGGATTTAAAAGAGAAACTAAAAAGAAGAATTAAAAGCAGTTTAACCGCATCCAAAAACTATTTCTTTAAACGGTGCCATCGGAGAACCTGCTAGTCCACTCACACACACAGACACACACACACACAGTTGGTTAAAGTTATATTTATCTGGTGAATAATGTATGAGGTCACTTCACAGATCGCACTGGAATCTTCATCAGCTGCCTTTACATTCCGGTATTTATGTAATACCTGAATGTGCGCATGACAACATTCCTACAAACACACCTTCGAAAGTGTTGTCGTTATAGTACTTGAACTGTTATATGGCGCCCCCTAGTGACCAGTATTGCGACTTGCAGAGAATTGGCAGTCCATGAGAGACGTCTTAAACATTCAAATCTTGCTTACCGCAGCAAATGAACTCAATTAACAGAGAATGTCTTAAAGTCCTTTAATATTTAGAAAAAATATGTTCTTTGTAAACCCGTGTTGTTCACAACTAATTCTGAGTTCGAGTCGAGTCCCAGGCCTGTTTTTTTTTACTTAGGAGTCATGAGTCTCACACTCGTTTCCATCTCTGCTCAATGCGTCTTTTAAACGCACAGAAATAAAGTGAAACTGACAGCAGCATTACCATCCACAACGACTCCGACTGTTTCCTCTCCATCTTCTTACTGGTGCACCTGCGCTCTAAAGACAAGAGCGCTTTTCAGATTTCCAAGAAGCGCGTTTCCACTCGTTTGTGATGGGGAGGTATCGCTTTGCAAATGTCTCTCCGCTCACAGCAGAACTCTTGTTCTGTAAAAGTGCAATAAACTGAGATATATTCATGCACACGTACAAACACGGCGTTAAAAGATCGGGATATCTGATCCCCGGAGCGTTCGTGAACCCACCGTAAGCCGCGCGTCACTCCGCACGCTCACGGCTGGAATGGAAGATCTCGCGCAGATAAAGTTGCTGGAACTCATTAGGTAAACTGGGCCCTTGCAAGACTGCAGAAAGGTTTCCGCCCTCCAGTCTTCCAAGAACAACAACCGCGCGGCCTTGCAAGCTGGCGTTTCCCCGTACCGGGTGCAAATGTCTGCTGGGTAAACGTGGGCCCAAGGTGGAAAACGGTAAGCTTTGTATTACAAGTCGTAAAACAACTCAACATAGAATATTTCTTGGCATGGGTCAGTACTCTTATATCAGACCTGAGATGTATGCCATAAACACTTTATTTTCAGGCACAGAAAATCGTCTGTCCCAATATAAGTAAATCCACTTTACCTGACATGGTGGAGACCAAAAGTCTCTAATCATTTTATAATATAATAATAATAAATAAAAAC
>JAZGTJ010011501.1:0-16854 GCA_036877575.1 Botia almorhae
ATCCGATTATATATAAATGCAGATAATATAAATCTGATTATATATAAACAATGTATAGTTAAATGTATAGTTGTAAATGAATAGTTAACTGCATATATATTTGAAAATATATAGTTTTAAATCAGAATATATATGAGTGTTGGATCTCCTTTACACTATATTTAGTCAGAAAACTCACAAGTCATTTTGTTTATTTAAATAAAGATAAGAATTGTTCCTCAGACTCTCTTTTGAAAATTTGGGTATATAGTTCTAAATTTGAATATATAGTTGGAAATCCTGAATATAACCTGATCTATATAGTTTAAATCAGGATATGCTTTTGATGATATTACACCATCATCTGTCAGTAAATGAGACAGGTTTAAAGTCATTTTTTTTTAATCATCTCGTCTACTCAGAGTCTCTACTACATTTACACAAACTTGTCATGCAATAACGTGTCTTGTATATCCGGTCGTGTTGCCTTGGTTATGACCTCATAACACACTACAGAATATGTGTACTTTACTGTAGGTACAAGTAAGCTGTCTTTTTGTGGAGCATTTGGAGCAATGTCACTCAGTGTCGCGTAAGTGAGCTTCAAAAACACACTTCACACACGTACACAGTTCCAAGGAAATCTGTCTGTACAGAAATACCCTGCTCTGACTCAACAACTGCAAAAAGTGAGCCGAAATTGCAAACGCTCACTCACTCACACACACTCACTCACTCACACACACACACACACACACACATATATATATATTAAAGTTGGTGTCCACAGGAAGTCCCTCATACAACTAAGCAAAGCTATTTCAAAGATAACTGACACAGCCCGCTTTATTTCCTGCCTATTTATGCGACTCCATACAAGGAGTTGTTAAAATGTGTTTGTCGTGAATGATTTGTAATTAAGGTAAAATTATTTCATTCTTTTGAGAAACAATATACGAGATCTCGCCCAGATCTTTTTTGTAGCACACTAGCGAATCCCTTCATCAAAGGGACCCTGAGGCGGGTCACATGATGGTATGTTGGAAAGGAGCTCACATGGGCAGTCACAGGGGGATGAAATAATTTGGGCAGCGGCAACTAAAAATAAGCGTTTTGTTGCTCTATATAAATACATATATGGAACGGGAGTTCTGTACAGACAGATCAACTTTCAATGGAACTGTGTGTGTGAGTGTGTGTGAAGTGTTTTTTGTAGCTCACATACAAAATACTGAGGGACACCTTTTCATTTGCTACACCCTGTATTCACAGATTTAAAATAGGTTTAAAATAACACTGCTTACTCGTACCTCAAGCACACAGACACTTTTGTATAACTGAGCAGTTTATACCAACTTAAAAGTTCTGAAATATTCGATAAAAGCTTTGCATGACAACACAAAATACTTGACATTAATTTGGTTGTATTAATATGAGAAAGTTAAAATTAAAATTGGAATTGATGTATTTGGGGTCATTCTATCTTTTAATTGTTGTTATATTTTTTGGGGGCCAAACATTATATATTACATTATATATTAACATTATATAAATGATGTACTAAACAGGAAAACATTTCTACAATTTGCATTATTTTTTAAATATTTTCCAACTATGAAGATTCATCATTCCACATCTGTGCTTCAAGGGTTTCTTCACGCTTGTAAAGACACTGACTCGTGTAAACGGTGCACCACAGGCTAAACAGTGAAAGTTTGCCGCTTTTCACCTCCTTACGTTCTTTTAACCAAACGATGACCTTTTCCCCTTTCTGGGGCACCAAAAACAACTAAACAACTTCCTTCTAGACGCTTCCCATTTTATATGGCTGCTGGTCTTGATCGAGACCGCTTACAAGAAATCAATGACATGATAGCAAACGTCAACGCATTTTTCCACCGAATCAAAAGATGAGACCCGTTTTATCATCTACATCTGCCTGGTGCGTTACGCTGTTTATCTGTGGAAACAAACATGATCGAGTTCACAGAACTTCGTCTGGACGACAATGCGAGCTGAATAAAAGTGAAACAACACTTGGGCTTGTGACGCAGGTGAAAGATCATTTTAAATACCACGAGTCGAGGGCAGGAATACAAAGAGACATGAAATGACTCATTGCCCTCTGCTCTAATTGAACCTTCTTAAAGCTCATGGACTCACACTGACTGGCCTTCAAAGCATGGTTTCACTCACACCCTACCGAGACAAACCCTCAATGTCTGTCACCATTTAAGTGACCTAATCGGTCAAGACTGCTCTTCATCCTCACCTGGGCGTGAAGAACTGGCCCTAATGCTGAGTCATTAGTCGATCTGGACACGATGTGCTGAGATCAGTCCAAGAACTGTCACCTACCTGCTCTTTCAGCTCAGTGAGTTGGCCCGACAGGTTGGAGACCAGCTTCATGGTGGATTCGAGTTTCTCTTGAAGGTTTCTGATCTCGTTCTGCTCACCCTCGGCATCGCTGCTAACCAGTGACATGGCCCGCATCCGTGGAAACCAGTCTAAATTGTGTTCCTGTTCAAATATTAGACATTAGTGTCTTTGTTAAAACCTTCACAATAATAAATGTCCATTAATCAATAATGCTTTTCAACAATGAATGTGCCTTCAGCTACTTTTAGATGAGTCAGGAACTCCTGTGACTCTGTTTATCAAAAGTGTGTTTGTAGAGACGATCTGTACCAACTGGTGCTACGATTGGGCTTATAATGTTTTGAGAAACACAGCCCTGGTCTGTTGCTAATTTGATGGGCTAAATCATGTGGTTTATTTCCCTTTCCAAATCCTTTTTAGGGCCACTGTATACATTCAGATCTATAACTATAGAGTATTATAGCAATCTTGACTATATATTAAAGATTTATGACAATATATCTAGATGTATTTAGTCAATGTTTTTAAGTATTATTTATAATATTTAAAACCGTATTATTATTTTTGTTACTTTTTCAGTTATTCAAGTCATATTTACTTTTGACATTTTGTTAACCACAACGCACCGTTAATGACTAATGGTTATTGTGTACAGTTTCCGTGTTTGTCCACAAACTTCCTCCACCAAAAATAATCAGTTTTACAAAAGATTCGTGTACCATCTATCAAATGAAACAAACGGCTCTTGAAAATGTAACATTTGAATTACGGCGTGTTATTCAACTTCACTGGCTAAGTCGTGTCCTCTCCTGCACTTCATTGCCTCCCTGTCAACAAATTCTCTGACAAAAATATGTGTTTACTGACAGCGGACAAAATTCCGCAATGTGTAATATGATTAGAGGGAAGGAAACGCAGTATCAGAGTCACATGAGATTTGGGACTGCCTCACCCTCAGATAAAGAGCTTCAAAACACTGAGTGCTGTGTTCGTCTGTAACTGGCCTGCAATTATTTAACTGGGGGAATTTATCACGCCTCTTCATCAAGACACTTTACGGGCTTGAACACTGAAAAACAGCATCTGAGCGTCAACAGATTCAAAGAAGGCCTGAACCATATCTAGGGATAGATGCCAGATGAACACAGTGACGTGATGTTTTTGACCTGGGCCTGTACCCACTTTGCAACCATGAGCAACACCCTGGTAACCACACGGCAACACACTAACAACCATTTAGAACCATTTAGAACCTCTTAGTAACCGCTTATCAATGTGCTGGCCGTCAACCACAACACAAACATATCAAAACAGAGTTTTCTCTTGAGAAAATGTAGAAGTGTACAGTTTTAGAGTTGCTTTCCTCACTGATTTAAACTGGACTAAAGGAGGAACGCTCTAAGCAGTGTAAAAGCTATTTCCTTCTCGTCCCAATATCTCAGGACAGTTTATAGAATAAGCAGTGATCACAGGCAGCAGTGGAAGTCTATGAGTGCCAAACACGACGGTGGAATGTGTGATTCTGGCTGTAGAAGGTCGGAGCTCCTAATAAGGACAGAGAGACTTTAACAGCAGGAAGGAAAAAGTGATGATCACTTTAAAGAACACAGACGGGAAGAGAAGGCCAGGCTGGGGTGTGTGAGGGGCTGAAAGATGCCCAGTAACATTATTTTTCCCTCAAAGCCGGCCTACTTACACACACACACACACACACACACATACTTGCATATTGTGGTTTATCTCCATAAGTGTAATGATTATTTTATATTGAGCTAATCAAACTTCCAAACTTCAAATCCACTTTCCTCTAACCTCACCCCTAAGCCTCACATAAAAACTCTTGGCATTTATTTAATTAAAATAAAAACACTATTTAGTATGTTTTTAAGCCATGTGGTTTATGAGGACACAGGCCTGAAGACAACAGGCTTATACTCGGACAGTTTGTGAACACTATATCAAGCAACACGTTATAAGACGGGCTGATACGACATCACAGCAAGTTGCTAATTATTTTAGACAAATTATGTATATAGTTTTATGACCTAAAAAAACCTTCACAAAAAATTGATCACAACGTTGCACTATTTTACTACACAAAGTGAACAAATGGTTAAAACTGTGAAACCTTTAAAGTTACAGCGTGTCATTGAACAGTTTTTCTGCACCTTAAACATTTCTTCAAAGGAAATGACGACCTGTCAGAGCATCTAACAACATACGCATTTCCTTATGTATTTATAGAAACCTTAACCTATATGCTGAAACAAAGTTCATGCGTCTGTAGTTTGCAAGTTATTTTTTCAGCAGCTCCCCACGTGTATGTGGTTGTAACAAAGCGAGCGAGAGAGAGAGAGAGAGGTCGTTTAGACCTCAGCTTCAGAGAAGTCCCCATTTCTGTCAAATCTCAGATGGAGGGCCAACATACGCACACACAGGCGCAGGGGGAAATCACAGGTAATGCTCTCACTCATTCTGAGAACAAGAGAGGAGTGTGTGTGTGCTGACTTCCTGCAGCCGCAGATGTTGAGGTTTCTGTTTACCTCCGCCCACAAACAGCGTCGTCTGCGCAAGCAGCCCAGCTGTCGGGTGGTTTCGGCGGCGTCATCGCGCAGACACATTTCGTTATCTCCGATCAGACTTCAATCTCACACTACACCACACAGAGTGGACTACTTCTGAAATCTGTCAACTGTCAACCCACACTATTCAGAAGTTCATTTCACACTGCAGCATATTGTATACGGACGCCCTACAAATCCAGTCAAAACAAGACGTACAGATGCACTTCGGCACTACTGAAAAAGCTTGTTAAACTACTGTACATTAATATTAATTAAAAACATTCATCTCTGACACTAAATTGAGGATCTCCGAAATTAGGATTACAGCAAACTAGCAATGATGTAGCAATTTTTATGCTATTCTAAAACAGACAACAGAAAATAAAATATAAAGCAATAATGAAAAAACTTAAAAATGACTTAAAAATGAAAAAATAGCACACTTCGTTAATTAATTATAGAGCTTTTTTAAAAGTATTACTTTAAAATAACCAACAAACACAATAACACAAAAACACAATAAACAAACACTGACTCTGATGTTGGACATAAATGGAGAGGATACAGTGACTCGCCTTCATTACAGCCCACACTGTAACAATCACTTCCTCTGGTCGGATTTCTCCAGAAAAGAGAACTACAACTATTTCCATGAAGAAAAAATTCCCTTGAACACAAAAATGTAGAAATTAACTACCGCACTCATCCGTTGTATTGAGAGCCGGAACAGAAGAGAACTGCTAATTAAACTTTTTTCTCTTACAGTGTTGCTGTTTCATGCTTTTTTGTGGCTTGCTGTATTTGTGCACGTTCCATCGGCCCCTTTAAAAACGTTTTATTTCCTTAGCGTTGTTTACATTTGACAACATTGCCAGTAATCGTGCAAGTTCTTTAGCCACATCAATTTCAGCTACATCTGCTGCAACAATGGAAATGATGGAAGTGAGAATTTCATTACTAATACCAAAAGACCCCCCCCACTCACACATACACACACTAGAAGACACGCTAAAGACAGGATGCTTTGTGGTCTGAGCAGCATCAACGGGTTCTAAAACAGAGCATCTTCACGCGCTTCTCCACAGGAAGACAAACGCGACTGGCGTCATCGCCAAGCTGTGAATGATATGAACGGGGAAAACAAAGATTAAGGGAATCTTTAGCGATTCCATATAGGGGTTCTACCTGCTGTCAGAATGCTTCAGCTAACCTGTTTTTTAGCTAGAGCTAGAACTTGCAACATCAAGGTCATGGGCTCGATTCTCAGGAACATACACACTGATAAAAAGTGCAATTTAACCCGTACGTCAATACGCAAAAAAAGCATCTGACAAATGCGTACATGAATATATTTATAGTGTTTTTGTTATTGTACTAATACAATTACATTCTGCATACAATGGAAGGTACGTTACCTGCCTCATTGTTGCTAATGTACACTCAATAATTTCCCAGGTAACAATTTTAGGTTGTTAGAAAGTTTCCATTAAAAAACAAAAACATTACAAAGGTTATCTTAAAAGTTCTTGGAGTGTTCAAAACATCCAGTTTTTTAAGTTGTATAAACATTATTGCTTGGTTGTATGAAAAATTCTGTAACATTTTTAAAGCGCTTCAATAACTACTTAAGAAAAGCGTTTTTGATTTTTGATATATATACCGTTACTGCAAGAACTTTTGAAAACGCTAATAAAACTTTTAGAGAACGTTAGACAATGTTCTGAGAACGTTCCTTGTTAGCTCGGTATCCTGCCCCCAAATTAATTCTGAAACTAATTTTAGCCTGACAAGTGATTAAAAATGTAGAAGCACAATATCAAACGATGTTTGTCTGACAAGTTTGTTTACTTCACTGTCTTGCCACAGGCCACGGAGAAGTTCGCAAGACCTCGTGTCAATTACTGAGGCATCACAAATGACGATGCCCTTTGTTGTCAGGGCAAAGAGTTATTTTTTGGGAGACCTCAGGGGCAGCTAATCCCAAGTCATGTGATTTCTCGCCAGACCATGTGGCGCTTCTTGAAATGCACCACTGAGGTTAGGAACTGGTCAGAAACCCACCTCTGCACCATCTGCGTCAGGACAACAAACACTTGTGCACGATGGGCTTTCCCCTCAAATTATTCAAATATCACATCGAAATCTGTTCATGTTTCTAAAAACAGTCTAAAGCGTTGAAGTGCAATAAAAAAAGATTTAATGATTTAACATTGTTTATGGTTGACGTCCTTATTTCTAAATAACCTTATTTGATCTTCATTTAACAATTTGCTACAGTTTTTTTTCTATCACCATCTGTTTGAAACTTTAAATTGCAGGTAATTTTACATACTTTTATTTACATATGTTGAAGTTACAAACTGACATTTCCTAGGAAACTGGACACGGCAGCTCATATTGTGAGTGAGGGTAAGGCAAGGACACAGATTTTGAACGCTGATCTGTTACGTACTTGCTCAATACCAGATTTTTGTTCATTTTAAACCAAAACAAAGTTATGGATTGCGACTTTAAATCATGTTTTTAAGGGAAGCGCCCTCAGCGCAAAGAGATAGCATTTTTTCAAAGAACAGCACGCATGCAAACACACACCAATTGTCAGGGTAACTCCTGCTTTTAGGTCATCTGACTGAGGCAAAATATAAATGTGTGTTTTTGTCCATGGAATTAACACATTCCAGCCCATATTCAGAATCCATCTAGATTTAAGACTCCAGACTCAAACGGAGGCTTTGATGACCTTTAGGGGCTCAAGTCACAAATTTGTGATTACATAAGTCAAAGCAGGAGGTTTGGGGTCATTGGAGAGATTTACTGTGATGAATCTGGTGGAAAATTTCTGAAGTATTCCACTTTCCCAAAGGTAACGCCACATTCTTTTAACCAAACGAAACCACTGGAGTTCAGTCAGTCTGAGTCTGTTTCTTAAGGTTGTAAATGAGGTCTTCGGATCATCTTAAAGTATTTTTCTTTCTGTTTATATATATATCAGAATCCAGACACAGTTTCGTATTCTTTGAAAAAACATGATTCACAGGAAATTTGATATAAGATGATCTAAATGAACTCATGCTGAACACATGTTATGCAGAAGGGAAAAAACCTTTGTGCACAACATGTCGATCTGCTGCTCCGTTGTGACTCTGTTCCCTTTTTGTGTGTAAAAGTAGATGCTCAGTGACCATGTTCTTCGACCTTTATCTGCTCTCAGAGTTCAAAAAAATCCTCAAATTACCTTACAGTGACCTCAGTTTCTTAGAGACACTATCCACATTAATTAATTAATTCAAATTAATTAATGGAGGATTAATTAATCGAGCAACGCATGGTAATAATCGCAATAATGAGATGTGGTCGTGGCTGCAAATTTCTCAGGTATCGAAAGCTTTCTCCGAAATACCGCAGTCTGATTCAAACGAGCTGTTCGAGATCAACACAGAGAAAAACATCTGCGATGAAAATTTAATTGATATTTAAAGCTGCAATCTGTAACTTCTGCTCTCCATCTCTGTTTGAAACATAAAATTGCAAGTTACTTGCAAAGTTCGCGATTTAGTAGCCGGATCTTCTTCCTTATGTTTGCAGACGTGAATATTATTATATAAAGTTACTTTACTATATGAAGTAAATCGCTATTATAAACGTACTGTTTCGAATCAGTATAAGGTAAGGAGGCTGCTTTAAACACTTGTTTTGTTATTGCTCAGTAACTGATTTCTGTTTATTTTTAACCCAATAAAAGTTATGGGTTGCAGCTTTAAATAAACTCTGATGTCGTGGCTAATCTTTCTTCGTGGTGTGGCCTGCGCGCCGTGGTTCTGCAAAAAATCGTTGAGATATCAGTACAGATAACCGCATCCATCTAGCCTATTAAATGTCATTCAAATACAAACAAATCCTGCTTTTGTGCTAGCCAGGGGTCACAGACAAAGATCTCACCCGGATCATTTCGGCCACATAGCTCTCCGGCCCCGTAAACTCGGTGGAGTCTTTGACTTTGATGAGCACGATGAAGAAGAGGTAATGCCACATGTTGTGCTCCACCTTTATATGCTCCTCAAACGTCACGGTTTTGTTATCAAACTTGTCCCTCTCCAAACCTGTGGAGCAGATACAGAGTCAGTGTCTCAGAGATGCAGCTGAATGCATTTTTAAACCAGCTTTGTGGCATATACATCTTTTGCGGCCGTTCTTTAGAAGCTAGGTCGGTTAAGAAGATCAAGATTAGGGGCAATCTTGACGTGACATGCTGCTATCTGTCAACGGTCTAAAAACAGGATTTGCATAGGTTAAGATCTTAATTAGCTCTGTGTAGTTGATTCAAACTGTTAATCATTGTGAGTGAAAACGATCTTTTAAGACTATTATACTAGTAAGCAGACATAAATGATTAATATTAACGTTGCTAGTGTTGTTTTGTTACTCAGAAAACTGTATTGTACGAAAGAGGAAGCAGAACCACAGGGAAACTGTTTGTATACAAACGTGAATGATGAATGATATGAGCAAATGGAGGGTATGAGTCTTGTGACGGTCACAGCTCAAAAGTGATGCATGACTGGCTAGTGAACAGTTTGGGAAATCATCACTTGACCCTCATCACGTCACCCACACTCGCAACATGTTTTTGTTCAGAGAACAAGCGTGACAATTCATCTTGGATGTGATTTCCTGTGTGTGAGGTTTACGTTTGGTCGCGCATTGAGCTTTTGAAGCGTTAGTCACGGTTCGTGAAATAATGAAGAGAATTTTCATATAATCACACATTAGCTGGTCAAACACACCAAGCGGCAACACAGAAACTCTCCAGCACCTTCACACCGAGTTATGACTAATCTGTCTGGTGGAGAAGGCGGCCTACATTTTATTCTATAGCTGTTTTATGGGTCTACTGGCGTGAAACAGTGTGTGTGAAGATACGGGCTTTATTTAAAATGCTATCTTCTAGGCAGGGATTGTTGGGGTCCAGCAGACACTCACCACAAATAAAGCAGGTGGTTTTCAGCACTTCCTCTTTCTTCTGTTTCTCACTCCTTAGGTCAGCAAAAGTGTCAATGATGACACCAAAGATGAGGTTAAGGACAATGATGATGACCATGAAGAAGAACAGAAGGTCGTAGATCACACGGAGTGCAAAGAGAGGCTCCTATGGAGTAAAGGAGTAGAAGATACTTGTTACTGAAGGACTGGTGCTGTGAGGAGTCAACAAAACTTTGACCTTTATTTGTAATATTGTATAACTGCATCCTGTGGGATTTATCTCCGATAGACAGTTAACCAGACTAATTAAGAATAAATATAACTAATAGTCAAGGTCAGATTTACAAAAAACGTTCTTGTTAAAAGAGTCAGAAAGTCTCTGATTGGCTGATTGGGGGGAAATGGATATCTGACATGGACCAATCAGTGACCACGACAATCTGAAAAACTACATGATGGTAAAATTTAACGATGGTAAAATTTTAACAAGTGAATTTCGGCTGAGAAAGTATTAATCTGATAAAGATTTCTATGTTATTTCCATGTTATTTCTGTGTTATTTCTATGTTATTTCTATGTTACAGTGTGGGACCTCTTTAGATGGTTTTCGCAGGACGTCTCCGACTCCACCTCCACTCCGCAGGCCGTGGCTCAAAACGGTCACGATGCACATGAGCAGCGAGTCGCAGGTCCTCTCCTTATCCTCGATCACGACCGCAGCCGGCTGCATGCCAACAGCTGCAGGAAACAGCATGCCAATAAGCACTAAACAATAAACCAACAAACTGTATCTACAGAGATCTTTTATGACTGCCATGTACCTTACAGTCTGAAAAATCTTCAAACAACATGGCCAGGTACATGATAATAGTTTGTAGTGTGTTGCTATGTGGTTGCTAGGGTGTTCTGGGTGGTTACTATGTGGTTGCTTACAGGCCCAAGGCAAAATAATCTGCTGTTAAACACTCCTGTTTAATCAGTTGCCAGGCAGTGTTTCTAAAAAGATATGTCACGACTTTCCTAAATGGGCCACACAATTTGAGGCACCATTCATGTCCATCAGTGTTTGTTCAAACTCCTAAGCCAGAGGTCTTCAACACGGTCCACAGACCTGCAGAGTTTAGCTCCAATCCTATCTACTCAAGGTCCTTGGGACTTCTAGAAAGATCCAGGTAGGTGTGTTGGAGTAGCTAAAGCTAAACTCTGCAGGTCTGTGGACCGCCAGGAACTGCAGGATGGAATGGAGACCCCTGTCCTCACCCCACGACTATGCTAGCTTGCACAGCCAACAAACCAGTGCTAATTAACGTGCAAAACAAGCTAAGACACAGTAAGAGGATTCAGACGGTTCAGACCGGCTGATCAGCTTCAGTGATCAAATTAGACATCTTAAATTTGCACATTCTTGAAGAACTTCTCAAAGACCCAAATCCAAATTAAACTGGTCTGACCTCTAACCCCGAGCCCTCATGAGCCTGCTGAACTGTTAGTGCCTGACTGTTATTAACATCTGACCCTAAACATCACCCCCCATAACCTAGCTCGGGTCCTTGAGGACAACGAGTCTCTCCTTTGCTTGTCTCATGATCAGCCATTCTACTCAGATTTACTGATCAGTCCGTGTGTGTGTTTACTTCACCATATACTGGGGACTTAAATATACTTAAATATTTGTATTTAAAAGTAAGCAAAACCTGAAAAATCTGAGCAAAAACCTCCTTTTGGGGACATCCACATCTTTAAAATCAATATAAAAATATAGTAAATGTTTTCTAATTGTAAAAAAGCTGAACGTTTTCTGTTAGGGTATATATTGTTTATAACTAGTGGTGTATAAAAACAATAAGTCTATGAAGAGTCCCCATTTAGATATGAGAGTGTGTTTGTGTGTGTGTGTGTGTGTGAGAGAGAGAGAGAGAGAGAGAGAGGGGGTGAGTTGTGGGTGATGGGGTTTATACCGTCCATCATGGTCTCTGTGGAGCAATTCTCTTCTTTCCGACACACAGCACCCGCCAGGAACTCTCCCATCTTACTGGCAGAATGCTCTGAGTGGAAAAACTACAAATTAGAAGCTACAAATTGTTACTTAAACAAGCACAGCAGTATGTGTGTTTTCTCAGTTGCCTTGTTTGACCTACACAGATGAGTGAACCTCACTAAAACATGTTCACGTCTCACTGCATTTACATTTATTCTGAAGCAACTAACACTGCATTCAGGCCACACATTTGATCAGTCGGTGCATTTCCTGGAGATCGAACCCATGACCTTGGCTATACTACTGCTACAGCCCAAAATTTTGAAGGCAATAACTGAAATTATCTTGCTTACAGTAAACAAAACTTATGTTTTCTTCCATGACAATACAGCTCCCACACATGGCGGTTATGTACGGATCTTTACCGCATAACACTGTTTTTTGTCAAATGCCAGAAGCACTGTGTCAAAACGTTAACGAATATCTAAACAACCGTGACAACGGATGTTTTTCTCATCATCTGTTTTCTTCAAACTAAATTTATCAGTTTATTTTTCTGGTTTCGGGGTGAAATATGACCCGTGCACGTTCTTGATGGGTTCTGGGACATGAAGGAAGTGGTTAGATCTATCTACAGTAATCCAACATGTGTCAACAAACAACAACATCTAATTTTCCATCTCTCTGGATTTGCCAAAGCTCATCCATCTGCTGTTCTCACCAAGAGTTTTGTTAGGTATCCTGTCCACCGCCAGGATGAAGTCATCTTTGAAGATGATGTATCCTACGATGGAGAAGAGGTAGACCAGGATGAGAGCCAGCACGGCGGTCAGGACGATGGAGCGGCCGTTCCTGGTGACGCTCTTGATGACGTTCAGCAGAGTTTCTTCTCTGTAGATGAGGTCGAAGAGCTACAGACAGACCGAGAGTAACATGAGAGGGTGTGTGTATACACTATAGGTGTGGGTGAAAGTGTGAGAGGTGAAAGGTCATTTAAAGAGACAGGCATGTGTGAAATATAAGGTATGTGCGTGTGTATGGGGGTTCTGGTATTTACTACATTACAGGGACCAAATGTCCCCACAAGTTTAGTAATACCAGTAAATTTGACCCTTTTTTGGAGTAATTAAGCTTAAAATAATACATAATTAATGTTTTTGTGATGGTTAGCTTTAGGAGTGTGGGGGGAGAGTGTATACAGTTTGTACAGTATAAAAACCATTATGTCTATGGAACATTAGCATTAAACATGGCAACCCAACGTGTGTGTGTGTGTGTGTACTCACAAGCAAGCTGTAGAAGAAGACATGAACAAAGACTCCAAGGCTGCATATGATGAGATACAGCAGATGATACAAGAACTCCACATCCATGATCATGGCCTTATAGCCTCTTGTAAAGGTACCGCGATTTCCCACAAAACTCATCAGAAAAATCACTTTATTGCACACCTGAATACAAAACACAGCTCATCACAAATGAGGCTGAGGCAGAATTTAGCTGTGATATACAATTGAGAACACTCATCTATAATGTATCACTGAGAAATAACTAGTTAGTTAATACCCACCATGCCTAGTTAAAGGGTGTAACAAAGTTAATGTACCAAAAACAAAACCTTTCAAGCTACTGACATTATGTACAGCTAGATATATTATATGTCAGTTGACCTGAAAGAAAGTCTCTGTTGGTTTGGATTAGCTGGTTTTCTTGTAAACTATGTTTGCAAACGATGAGAAACAAGAACTTTTGTGTGGGCCAAGTCCATTTCAACACGGTGCTGTGAGGGTCGTGTGGAATCCCCCAGTGACGCACGCTACACCTCAGTGCAACAAACACTGAGCTGCCTGTCAACAACACTACTGGCCAGAGGAGGTTTGGCAGAAATCTGAGGTAATACGCGCGTGCCCTCACAATCACCCACACTCACATTGAAAGCCCCGAGCAGAAACAGGGTGGGCTCCAGACCCACTGAAAATATGAGGCGGAGTATTGTGGAGGCGATGAGTGCCCGAATCCCATGAGGCTGGGGAAGAACTATAACGATGGCCAACGAAACCAACATGGCCGCCCACAGCAGTGCAGAGAGGTGTGGCTCCAGAGTGCCTGCAGGGAAAGAGGTAAACACACTCTGACGTAAGACATCAATCAATGGCGGGGCTAAAAATACCGCCAGACTGATGTGTCACAAACATCATCTGTCATACTTAGATTGTCACTGATGCTTCTGGACGTATCTAATAATCTCACGTTTCAGATTTAGATTCTGATCAGCGATCCACAAAGATAGCGCACTGGAAAATCTTACCAACCCTGCTAACAATTTAAGGCTGTAAAAACGTTTCCCTAACGCTTCTATTAACTAACAAAATTGTTAAAAATGTTATTCTGAATGTTCTACAAATGTTCAAAACTTCTTTTTGTAGACACTGTATTATTGTTATTGCTTGGTTATTGAAACTAACGTTCCACTAACAACTTAAGAATAACGTTTTTATGCGATATATAAGGTTTCGGAAACATTCTACTAATGTTACTGTAAGCATGTTCTTGATAACTTTGCGAGAACTTTCAGAGAATGTTTTCCGAGAACATTCCCTGTTGGCCGGGAATTTGCCTCCTTTACTTAGGTTACATTTACATTTAGCAAATGCTTTTATCCAAACATTCACATGTAAATCATAAAACATACAAATCTATGCATACCGCCGGTAATGTTAATTAAGTTTCAGCATTATTTGCAATCATACCAAAGAACCATAGAAACCCAAAACAAGTAAGACGATTGTGTCATACATTGTACGATTTCTTTACGATGAACCTTTTGAGAAACAATTTAATTGCCACTGACAAGACAAAGCTATGCACACTGACTGTATGTGCACACGAAACAGGCGCATCTGCCTGTCATATGTACAGGGGATTCCCTACAGTAGCTACAGGTACACCCGTTGAACATGTTTGGGCACATTCTGACCCTCAGGGGAGTAAGCTTAAGAAAAAACAAAAAAACATTACATAACCCAAAAGGTGTGACACATTTGAATTAGTTAAGGCTTATTTTGTCATAGGCCACGCTGGCATTGTTTTAATCCTGAAGTCATGTTTCAAGTCTGGAACTTACTATGAAACAGCGACACAACTATGAAACTAACAGCATGGACTTGAGTGGGAATATATTAGTGTGTTTGGAAGGGTGTGTGTGTGTGTGTGTGTGTGTGTGTGTGTGTGTTCACAGACAGGAAAAATGAGGTCAGGACTTGCAGGATCTTCACAGAGGCAATAACTCTCTCTCTCTCTCTCTCTCTCTCTCTCTCTCCCGCCTGCAAGCCGACCACATGACAGGTGCTGGTTACATAATGCGGCGTGCTAAAAATACAGTGGCTGAAAGATGCATGAGCGTCGGTTCTGAGCAAGGACGGGCTCCGAGGCGAGCCGAGCTGGTGTTTGGACCGTCAGGGCTGGAGAGAGGCCAGGAAACCAGCGGACCTGAGCCCAGAGTGTGTGTGTGTGTATGCATGTGTGCGTCTCTACAAATAGATGACTGAAGCTTTATTGCATTCATTTCCACAAATGTATACACACACATACTTTGAAAAGGAGGTCAGGGGAGGGCTAAAGTATGCATTAAAGACTTTGGAATTAAAATATAACTGCCCCCTGACCTATACCTCAAAGGAAAATCCGCTTCTTGGACACAGAACTGGATTTATATGGTGTGCACCCTAGCCATATTTAGCGAGGAAGTGGCTACATCTGGCAGCCGGACAGCAAAGCTCTTGATCTCCCCACAGCTGCAGAAGTCATGCTAGGCGTTGCTGTACATTGACAGACTGCACACACTGACCTACTTCTGGTGCTCTCGTCATGTTTGAATGGTTACATTTGAATGGAGGGTGGAGGGAACTCGTTGAGCAAGCAGCCGCCTCCCTGAACTGCTGCTACACACATGGTGGAATTCTGCTAGGCTCCTCGTTTGACCTTTACACGTACTGTACAGGGAACTACAGATCTCTGCAGAGAGCCCTTCAAAGTCGGATTTAGAGGTGGTGACTGTTATTAAAAGGGCTCCTGAGGTGATCGTTTCCACTGTAACCCTTGTGAACTGTGGACTAACTAGAGTTTTACACACATGTTACCAAGAAAATAAGCCCCCCTTAGGCCACACAATTTGACCAAATCACCCCTGTTCATAGCACAAGCAGCAATGTGTCCAAAATTCAGGTGCCCAATCATTAAAACATTAAACAAGCATTTTCTTACAGCCTTGACCTCAATTCAGAAATGTGGGGTCGAGACAGAATGACCTGTAAAAACCCATTACAAACAGCAACACAGTTTATTAAACTACTGAACTATGTCTATAATTCTTTGTTAATTATCGAACTAGCAGCCTGTTGTAAACATTTCTTCTTCATAAGCGGCTTGGACAGATCATGTTTTACAACCAGTTTATTGCACGGGCGATACTTCAGGTTCACCTTTGATATGGTCTACATTAGCTTTTATTTGTTTAAATTTCACATCGTGACCTACATTGAATCTAGACTAGATCTGTGATTCCGCTGCCAGTGTGATTCTTGGCTCCTAGACGGCCTTTTGTATCAGGGAGCACAAGTGTGAAGGTAAACGCAGAAGGCCAAACGCGTGTGTGCTCTGAGAAAGACTGAGACAAAAGACCCCGCAGAGCCTGACCCCAGCCTGAACAATGCAAGATTTGATGTCCATCACAATGTAACGCTTATGCCTGCCACAAAGACTGGACGATCAATGTAAAAACAAGGGTGAGAGAGAGAAAAGAGAGAGAAGATAAATAGATAGATAGATAGATAATAGACAGACAGACAGACAGACGATAGACAGACAGATAGATAGACAGATAGATAGATAGATAGATAATAGACAGACAGACAGACAGACAGACGATAGACAGACAGACGATAGACAGACAGACGATAGATAGATAGATAGATA
>JAZGTJ010011502.1:0-16853 GCA_036877575.1 Botia almorhae
TCAGATGTATGAATATATTCCTCATGATCAGGATGGACAGTCATGCTTTGTAGAGAGCATCAGATGTATGAATATATTCCTCATGATCAGGATGGACAGTCATCATGTAGACATGTCTTGTTTGTTTTCATCCAGTAAAGTCTTGCTGACAAAAACAGCATCTAGAACACATTTATTAACAACCCCCGTGAAAACTTTATCCTAACTGGCTACAATCTCTCTTGACTAACCAAGAAAACCTTCTGACTTTTGAATGTCCTGACAAATTCATCAAAAGTATTTATTAGTTCACTCACTTCCTGGAGATGAAGATGTGGTGTTGCTTTTCTTTTAGGCTGGGTGGATTTGTTCAGGCCAGTCGTCTCTGGTCTGTTTGTACAGCACAGAATCCCCCCCCAGCGCCTGCAGCGATTTGTCAGTCAGCGACTCTCAAAGCAGATGGAAAGATCTCACAGCAGAACTGAGTTCCAGAACACAGACAGTCCAGTTGAGCAGGTCCAACAATGGATCAGTCAGGCACCAGCCGAGGAACTTCTGAACCTGCCTGAGATGCTACAGAAATCTCGACTGGATCTCCTTGCAGACAAAATCAGTCATAAAATTAGGAGATTTCAACTGTCTGTGCGTCAGTGCGTTACCAGTGTGATGATGTCATGATAAACACAGAGTAAAGCCCCACTCATCTACAGAATCTCAGGGGGCCAAATGTTCCTCAAACTGTAAATTAAACATTTCTGATTGGCTGTGGAAAGACAAACAATTTTTTGCTGTAAAATTGTTGTATCTGAGCACTTTAAGATGTCTCTTTTCAGTAAATTTTTAGACAAAAACTTTATTTCTTATATCTGAACCACATTTGATTGTTAGTGAGTTGGGCTTGTAATCAGAAGGTTGCAGGTTCGATTCCAGTGCCTGCAGGTAGCAACTGAAGTGCCCTTGAGCAAGACACCTAACCCCTGATTGCTATCCGGGCGCAGCAGTGCTGCCCACTGCTCCAGGTGTGTGTGTGTGTGTGTGTTCATGACCTGCAGTGTGTGTTCACTCCTCACCAGTGATGGGTTAAATGCAGAGGTCACATTTCGGGTATGGGTTACCATATCTGACAAATATGTCAAATATGTTTTTGCAGTGGAAGACTGATTGTATAATGTGTTGTGAATATGTTATACATTTATTTATTATTTAAAAATAAAACCACTCAAACAAAATCACTGTATCAGACTGTGCAAAACATTTCTGCATGTCACACAGTTAAAAGATTTTCCTGCAAGTTGTCAAACCTGCCGAATAAATGTAAAAATAACCAGCATATTTATTTTATACAATTTAATAACTGCTAAAATATATGACAAAATGACCTCCCCCCACACCCCAACAACAACAAAATCCAGAGTCCTGATTATATGTATGCATTTATATATTATTGCAGACATTTCATCCTTACTTACAGGGAATTCATGCTAAAAGACTGATCAGTTTGTGTGTTCTCTGGGAATCAAACCCACAACTTTCTGTGCTGCTAATGCAATGTGCTAGCAGTTTTAGCTACAGGAACAACTTCCTTTTACAGCAAGTTGTCTGGTAGTGCATCTATTTTAAATTCCTCAAACGATAAACTGACATCAGTTTATTTTCCAGACAATGGGGCTGTTTGTCATAGACATTAGAACGTTTCTATCACATTCAGACACATGCATTTGCAACTTCTTAACATAAGTCTACACGTAAATTCTCTGTTAAGCAGAAACAAATAAACCGAGAAACTAATTTCATGATAGGATTTGCATAGCATACACACCAACATGTTTTGCACTGTCAATGTGTTTTTTATGCTCTCCTAATTCAACAAATTTTATCGAAACATAAACAGAAGGTTTGGAAAATCTGCAGCTTCTGATTTTCCCACATGAAAAATGTCTTGATGACATTTGGTGTCTCAACATCTCACAAGGAAACTGAAGAGCAGTTGATATTCTTCCTCTGTGCATCTCGTTTGCATGTGCCTCTGTTCTGTATAACGTTTACCTTTAACGTCAGGCAGGAAGTGGAAAATCTACTGTGGCTGAATTGTAGGGAAAAGTCTCATGTAAATGATGTATACACATTATTAACATCACATCTCAATACACCTAAACACACATTGATTGCTATGGATACAGCACTGAATCACTGAGATGCTCTGACAATTCGTGAAACAAATTTAGGCAAGATGAGAAAAGAAATGTTTTCAACTGAAACGCTGCTGAAAATATGAATGACACGTCGAACCATTATCTCACTTAATGTGTTTTTCTGCCTGTCTCTCAATGTGGGTCAACAACCAATAATCTTATCTTCAAAAAAGAATTCTTGACATTTCTTCTGTTTTTGATCAGCTCTAATTGTTTTCTGACGATGACAGACGGATGACCTCGTGTAATTACTTCCTGTAACACGCTTTACTGCAGCAGATAAAGTTCAGGAGTAACAGTAACTGTGGTCACTGGTTTTCTTCCCCTCATTTGATTAGTAAATGTATTTGACGTCTGTGTACATGGTTTTCTGCACGTGTGTGATGTTTCCATACCAGTAAAAGACGAGCTTGTCTGTTTGTTTGCTTATAGTTATTTTGGAAACATCTTATTTAGATTTGATGTTTATTAGCAGAAACTCAACTTTTTATGACATCGTCATGTTAAACCATATAGTCAACCTAATATTCAGTCTTTTTTATACTGTGAAAGTTAATGTGGACAGACACTGTTGATGACAAAACAAAATAAAACTAGAATTAAAATCTAATTCCTATGAATCATAATGAAACCGTTTTACTGAACATTGTTGTCATTCACTAATCTCATTGAAACACTTGATCAGTTCTGGGCTTCAGTGTTCATTCTTTTTGATTGTATGAAATGAAGCAGATAAAGAACATGTGAAGGGTTAGGGTTAGCAACTGGTGGGCAACAGTCTGCACGTGTTAACTGGCTTTCCTGTAGCTCAGTGGTTAGAGCATGGCGTTAACAACGCCAAGGTCATGGGTTCGATCCCAGGGATTGCACATACTCAGTGTATAGAGATCAATGTGTAGTATAATGCAATGTAAGTCGCTTTGGATAAAAGCGTCTGCCAAATGCCTAAATGTAAATGTTAACATGAATCTTATCAATATTATGACTGAATGAAAATATATATGCTGTACATGTTGCCTTGAACTGAATCAGAACCCGAAGTTCATTGGTTCTTTAAAGTACATGACTCCAGATGTAATTAAAAAGATTTACGCTACGTCAGACAGCAGAGAACTGGCCCTTCAACAGCGCCTGGTTTCGCATAACTACTGCAAGGGAGCAAAAAACTCATGTGCGGTGTGCAGTTGTGCCATCTGCTGTACACAAACTGAATGACAAGCAGAAGTGTGGCAGAGCAGTTCATGGGCCCTTTTAAGTGGACTTACAGCATCATTCAGCGCGAGAATCACAGTTAAACACTTGTTATAGCGGCGAATTGTGGCACTAAATAAGGCACTCCACCATGTCCGCTAGGTTTGGGACACCTCTACAACATTGTTGCCAATTTTGTAAAAGGAAAGTAGCTAATGCCTGCGTGAAAAGACGCTACATGTCACCAGATGACGCCATATCCTAATTTACAAAAACATGATGTCACCGCGTGATCGTTACAGTTCACTCTTACTCTCTGTCTCTGTTTCTGTCATCAGACAGTGGAACGACTATGAAATATAGTGACTGATTGCGACATAAACATGCAGCAGGTATGCAGCGATTTCAGATATATTTACATACACAATTAAATGTGCTTGATTTCAGCCATTAATGGTGATTGTGTGTGTAGAGTAATGCTCTTGCTTGTGTGAGTGGGCGGGTTTAGATATATGGTTTATGAGGACGCAAATGTGTATAATGACGTGTATAACAATGTAAACATGGTCACACTTCCTGTGTCCTCATAAACCAAATGACAGTCCTCATAAACATCATATGCCAATATGTGTGTGTGTGTGTAAACCCCACAGTGTGTGTGGAGTAATGCTCTTGTATGAGTGTGTCAGCAAAACCTTTTTTTGGGGACATCCTCATTTGTTAAATCTGCAGATCACATGAGCAAACATGATAATATTATTCCCATTTAATTTTGTACTGTGACCCATGACAGTGCAGATAGTTTTCATCATTGTGGAATATCAAACCAGTAGTAATGGTGTTGTTCTGTAGGTAAAGGAAGACGTCTGTATTTGATCTCATTTGAAGTCAGTATGATAAAAGAAGAGAAATAACTGGACAGAACAAGTTCTAATAAGCAGATTAAGAGCTGCACGTTGCAAGTGTTAAATATTACGGGCTCTGTTTTCTTTTGTTTATATGACTTCTCAGAATTCCCAGATATCTGCACTGTTGTGCAGCCAGAACATGTAACTATTGTGTCATGGTTGTCTTTCTAGAGTGTCTGTTTAGTTGGTGTATTCTTTGGAATCCCTAACTCCTGGTATGACAAGATCCCTACATATATGCTTACGTTTCTGTCAATAAACAAAAAGATGATGTGCTTGTGTGTTAATTCTTTTCTCCCTGGTACCAGGGTCATTGTGCAAGAGAATAGTGTAACAGAAAGCTTGCTGTTAGCTAAAAAACATGATAAGATATCATTATGAAAAGATATGAAGCTAAAACTCTTCATATCACAGAACAAACATCCTACAGGTCTATGTGACAAATGGAGGAGGAGGCAGGAGGCAGTTAAGACCATCTGTATGTCAGGGAGGAAATGTCCACAGGAAAGATGAGGAAACAGTTTAATTTCTTAAGAAATTGAATTAAATTGAATTTAGCAAAGGCTAAGCTAAAATAAACAGCAGATGGCAGTAGTGCAACATTTTGGCTGACAACTGCCATAAAACTTACAGTTCCCACCACTGAAGCCCCGCCCTCCGGCCACGTGACTTTGTGCATATGGCAGCGCGCGGGCGTGTTTTTAGGGTTTATTTTGTAACTGCCGCAAAATTTACAATGAGCAGCTTTAAAATGATCGGTAGGATAAATGATTTATTATTTACTGAGGTTTGTCTCTCATCGTGAGTTTAAGCGGGAATGATGTGTAAATGTGATGTGTGCTGAAATATAATAATCTAAAGATTTATGTCATTATGACACTAAAATGTCAGCTTATGATTCTGTTATTCACTCAGTAGCGGTTTTATTAAAGCTCGCTTCCCCACTATAAACATACTGTAGAACATTTAATGACATCGCTGTAGAGCTTTCCTAGAAAAACTAAGAGGTACCTCTGCCCGGTACTATAGTAATACCGTGCTGAAATGCCACGGTATATGAAAGTTGTAATAATTCAGCTGCATGTTAATGTAGCCTAATGTTCTCAGGGTTGTCCATAACATGATCAGATGATTCATCAGACTGCTCAATGTCTTTCTGCAGATATTGGCATTAATCTGACAGACCCCATGTTCAGGGGCATCTACAGAGGAGCGCAGAAACATGAAGGTGAAGTCACAGTAAACAGTACCTGTAAATGTTCATCTTATGTACATTTACATTTAGTCATTTAGCTGACGCTTTTATCCAAAGCGACTTACAAATGAGGACAGGAAGCAACTTCGATTACCAAAAAGATGATGTGCTTCGATTATGTAATATCATGTGTTTTTTCCTACAGATGATTTTTCACAGATTGTTGAGAGAGCCCTAAAAGTCGGGGTGCAAAAGGTTGGAAAAGGTTATGAAAAAATCATATTTCCCAGTGAGATGAAATAAATGGTCTCTAAACATCATAATGTTTTCTTACAGTTTTTCATCACTGGAGGAAATCTGCAGGACAGCAAGGAGGCCCTCACACTAGCAGAGACCAGAGGTCCAAAACTACAGCATCTCTGTCATTCCATATGGGTTATATCTTTGAGTGCCGTATAGTACCATTTTGATACTGTATTTAATACTGTTTATGTATTCACAGATCCCACATCTATTATGTTGTCAAATGTGCAGCATATACTGGTAGTTAATGTCAATGTTTGTGAACAGGGGAGTTCTACAGTACTGTGGGGTGTCACCCGACCCGCTGCGGTGAGTTTGAGCAGCATGGATCAGATGAGTATCTTGCGGCTCTCAGAGATGTGATGGTCAGTAACAGACAGAAGGTGATCGCTGTGGGGGAGTGTGGGCTTGGTAATTCAGCACTACATCATCTTAACACAACAGAGATTTCTGCACCTGTAGTTTTCTGCTCTAAGATTGCTTCTTTAAAACTTAACAGATTTTGATCGGTTGGAATTTTGTTCTAAAGAAACTCAACTCAAGTAAGTAATTCAATGTAGAATTTACAGTTTCTTGAGAGTTTCTAACTTTCCTGTAGCTCAGTGGTTAGAGCATGGTGTTAACAACGCCAAGGTCATGGGTTTTATCCCAGGGATTGCACATACTCAGAAACTATGTATAGTATAATGCAATGTAAGTCGCTTTGGATAAAAGCGTCTGCCAAATGCATAAATGTAAATGTAGACAAAAACGAGAGTGAAGAATCATGTGCTGATTCAGGCTCTTTAGATGATCTGTAGAGTCTGATCTGTTTTAGGGATTATTTCTCACCAGGTAATAAGGTCTAAGAGAAGTAATAACACACACATTAACGCATAATTGCTTTAAATAGAACTGCTGAATAAAGAGTTTATGTAACAATTACATACTAGCATGTTGTAATCCAATTACTAGTAATGATGCTTGACAGCAGTAATGAGTCTGTCATCTGTAATGAGAGCTGGTTATGTTTGATTGATTATATTTGTGAGCTGTTCTCCTCCCTCACTGTATTTCTTCTCATTGCTGTCACAGATACTTTGAGAAACAGTTTGATTTGGCAGAAGAGAGCAGATTACCCATGTTCCTCCACTGCAGAAACGCTCACCAGGAGTTCTTGGGTATCTTATCTGCATCTGAGTTTCTGTACAGCATTTGTCACATGTTTTACGAATAAACCATCTGTCTGTCCCTCACAGACATTATGAAGAAGAACAGAGACCGGTGTGTTGGTGGAGTGGTGAGAGAGATGTTTATAACTCTTCTGTTTCTTACTGTTGTCTCAGTTGTATCTCAGTGTTTTCTCAATTGTTTCTCAGGTTCACTCGTTTGATGGCAGCCAGCAGGATGCTGCAGCTTTGATTGATCTGGATCTTTATATCGGTATAAATGGCTGGTGAGATGAAGAGCTAAGCTATTTTACCCAGTATTTGTCCTGTGGGCTTCATACGAAAAAGAGTATTGAGTGTCAGTCTGTGGATCTCTGCAGTTCGGTGTCTAATGACACTCTGATGTATATTTTCCCTCTTATTTAGTTCTCTGAAAACTGCAGAAAACCTGGAGGTGATGAAGTCCATTCCGACAGACAGGCTGATGATTGAAACAGGTTCAGTAAAACCTTTATGAGCTCTTCAGATGGCCTGCTGTGATCATGTCTTTTACACGTGTGTTGTGTTCTCTGCAGACGCTCCCTGGTGTGGCATCAAAAACACTCATGCAGGGGCAAAGCTGATCAAAACCACATTTCCTACTAAGAAGAAATGGGAAGTGGGACACTGTCTGAAAGACAGAAATGAGCCCTGTCACATCATGTAGGTCCCTGAGAGTCTGTTGAAGCAATAAACCTTGTGTTACTTTGATTTTAGCACAGGGAAGGTGTCAGGGGTTAGCACAAAACCTCATCATATAAAACAAAACCACTCTTAACATATAACCTTGCTTTCATTAAATGATGATAACGTCAACTCGTCACACAATGTTTAGAAATGGTTACATCATTTTAATAATGATAAAAAAATGGTAAAGTAATTTATCCTGCCTGATTATAGACTGTTTAGCATCAGAAATGCACATTTGTTACGATCACATTTGTGATTCTGTGCATGTAAAGCTGAGGTAAATGTTTGAATAATGTTTATGTGCAGCATTTAAGTGATTAACTTGTGTTTGCTGTTATAACTGAATCTTGTTGTAAATGTTAGTTTGGATTTAAGAGAGCTGATCATGATTAGAGCTCTTGTGTGTTTCAGTCAAGTTCTTGAGGTCATGGCTGCTGTGAGGACTGAAGACCCACAAGAACTCGCCGACACTGTTTATAACAACACCACCAGACTGTTCTTTAATCACGCCTGATGATAAAGATGTTCTCGCTCGGATCTGTCATTTAAATAAACTTTAATTATTCAGGCACTTTAAACATATTCTTTGTGTATTTTTAATAGAACAATAAAAACAGACCAAACAATAAAAACACGTAAATACAAATAAAGACAACAAATACAATTAAGAGAAAATCACACATATGAGGGGCAATCTTTGAAATACACATTTAACCAGTTTTTATGCAGTTTGTATGCATTTGTTTTTGTTTAAAGCATTTTGAATATGTTTGCTCCTATGATTATAGCGTTATGTAATTATGGGGTGCTTCTCAATACTCAAATTTGTGCTTTATCGCTGCTTAGTGTCACCCTGTCGTTGTGCATGGATCTGCACTTAGATGTTTAACCGGAAATAGTAGACCATTCAAGTATTTTAAAGATACTCATTTCAACACAATATGATTTGGGACATACTTATTCTAATATCGATTCTGTTTAGGACGCATAGTGTGTGAATTGGGACGCTGGGACTTTAACAACTGATACTACCCACAACTCATTGCGAGAGGGTGACGCTACACTAAATAAACCAAATAAATGATGCTTCACCGAATTAATACTACTCTAAATACTAATAAAATTACTAAACATCGCAAAAGAATGAACAAATGCTTAATTTCAAGAAGGTATATTTTGATGTGTGTGATGCTTAACGATCACAATTGTTGGCTAGGCAACAGCAGTCACTTCCGCTATGCGTTAGTGTGTCCCAGCACTTGCATACAGTACATACTTTTAGGGTATAGTATAAGTAGGCTAATTGGGACGCAGCATAATATAATTTCTGGTTATAGGGTTAAATTGTTCTGCGCATGCCTGTCGTCATTTCCGCGTTCCTCACATAGCAACAGCAGCAGAACCAGAATGGAGTCAGGCGGAGATCCTGCGTGACGTCGAACCGAATCACAGGCCGAACCTGCATTTTCAGGACCGGCAGCGGCGCCATGTCCTCGGCTCACGGGCGGCTGGGTCAGCACGTGCTGGCCGTGCTGGATGTGGCTTTGCGGGTTCCGAGCATCTTTGTCATTGACGCCATATTCAACTCGTACTCTGATCCCGGGAGCGGATGGACCGGAACCGCTGGGAGAGCGATGGTGCGCGCGTTAGGTGAGTCCGGACCTTCTGTTGGGCCGTTTACACTATTCACATGATGATCCAGAGATCACGAGCTTATATCCGTAAACTGTTTACACGCTGTGACCTCTGTGTGTTTGTGTATGAGAAACTCGCCTGCTGTCACACAGACACGTACCCATAACCTGTCTGTCTGTCTGTCCGTCTGCCCGTCTCTGTCTGTCTTTCTGTCTGTCCGTCTCTCTTTCTCTGTCTGTCTTTCTGTCTGTCCGTCTCTCTCTGTCTGTCTGTCTCTCTCTCTCTCTCTCTTTCTCTCTTTTAGTTATACATTGTTTATAAGCATCTTCATATAAATATAGAACAAAACCAGTGCAGAAATACAACTTTTAATACGACTTTTTGTAAATACTAATAATCAAAATTTACAGAATATCAGCGTTGTTTCTTTTTTTAGGCACTTTATTAAAATAAACGTCTCTGGTCTGATTATCTAAATAAAGACAGTGTTTGTATGTACCTGTTGTATGTATGTAAGTGTATGATAATTTGTTCCTGTAGCTCAGTTGGTAAAGCATTGCATGAGCAGTGCAAAAGGTTGTGGGTTCGATTCCCAGGGAATACGTGTATTGACAAAATGTATAACTTGAACGTACTGTAAGTCGCTGTGGATAGTCACATCTGCTGATGTGATGATGATGTATGTTATGACATGTGAATGTATGCGTGCGGCTTTCACTGGACCGACTGCTGAAGGAATTTTAATGTCTTTATATCAGCTGAACCTTTGAAACTTTTCAGACTGACTGGGCAGAGGAAAGTTATATTAATCTTTAGTAAAACATACAGTTGTGTCTTGAAATGTCATCCACGTTAACGCGTTCTGAACACATTCATGGTGTGTTTAAATGATGTTTGTGGTGTGTTGTGTGTTTCAGGGATTCTGGTGTCCAGTGTGGTTCTGGTTCTCTCTCAGAAGTCTCTTTTCAGGTTCTACACTCTCTTCCTGGCTGTTCTGCTGGGATCTGCCTCAGTTCTGGTCAATTATTATGGCACGTCTCACATTGACTTCTACAGTGCGTATAATAAAGCGGCGCTGGGCTTCGGGCTGCTGCCCCACACTGGCCCCACATTGTGGCTAGGACTGGCCTTGCTGCAGCTACTCTTTGGGTTGGGCTACGTGGTTCTGCTAAGCGTACCATCCGTGTGTGCTGCTCTGCTGGTCCTGGACATCATGGTTCCTCTGTGGGGGCTCGTCATGGATCTGCCCATGGACATTCGGCAGCTGGTCGCCATGGTTTCTGGACTGTTTCTGGCTGGGCACGCGGCTGTGAGTCTTCTGGTGAGGATCAGGTGGTTTTATTACTCCTGTCGCTACGTTTACCTGCTGCTGAGGCACATGTACAGGATCTACGGCCTGCAGCTGTTGCTGGAAGACACTTGGAAGCGCATCCGCTTCCCAGACATCCTCCGTGTTTTCTGGCTAACACGCATTATGGCACAGGCTGTGGTCCTGCTGTATGTGGTGCGGGTGGTGCGGGCGGAGAGCGGCCTGCAGCTGAGCTGGGACGTGTTGTGGGATCTGTTCAGCAACCTGATCATCAGCGGCTGCGACTCCACGCTCACTGTTCTGGGCATGAGCGCCGTTATCTCCTCTTTGGCTCACTACCTGGGCCTGAGCATCCTGGCCTTCATTGGTTCCACTGAGGAGGAGGATAAGAGGCTGGGCTTTGTGGCGCCAGTTCTGTTCTTCATTCTGGCCCTGCAGACGGGTCTGAGTGGGCTGGATCCCGAGGAACGTCTGGTTCGGCTCAGCAGAAACATGTGCCTTCTCCTCACAGCCATTCTGCATTTTATCCACGGCATGACTGACCCGGTGCTGATGTCACTGAGCGCCTCACATGTTTCCTCGGCCCGCAGACACGTGCCCGTGCTGCTGGTGTCTCTGGTTCTGTTCACACTGCCCGTACTGCTCAGTTATCTACTGTGGCATCACTGCATTCTTAACACCTGGCTGTTCGCCGTCACAGCCTTCTGTGTGGAGCTCTGCCTGAAGGTTCTGGTGTCTCTGACGGTATACACACTTTTCATGATGGATGGTTTCTATAACGTGCTGTGGGAGAAGCTGGACGATTACGTCTACTATGTCCGCTCCACCGGAAACGTCATCGAGTTTGTCTTCGGCGTGATTATGTTCGGAAACGGCGCATACACAATGATGTTCGAGTCGGGCAGTAAAATCCGTGCCTGCATGATGTGCCTGCACGCATATTTCAACATCTACCTGCAGGCCAAGAATGGCTGGAAGACCTTCATCAATCGTCGCATGGCTGTTAAAAAAATCAACTCACTTC
Organism: Botia almorhae; assembly: GCA_036877575.1. Lineage (NCBI taxonomy): Eukaryota > Metazoa > Chordata > Actinopteri > Cypriniformes > Botiidae > Botia > Botia almorhae. The sequence goes on from JAZGTJ010011502.1 coordinate 11,614, forward strand.
CTGAGGTGAAAGGAGCTCAGCTCAGAAACATTGAGGATGTTTGCGCCATCTGCTACCAGGAGTTTACCACGTCCGCTCGCATCACCCCCTGCCACCATTATTTCCACGCGCTCTGTCTGCGCAAATGGCTTTACATCCAGGACACGTGTCCCATGTGTCATCAGCGTGTCTACATTGAAGAAGACACTGGCGAACGGACGGCTTTCTCCAACAACAATGGATATGTCCCAGTGGGTCAGGAGGGGGCAGAGTTTGAGGATGTGGGCGGGGCAGATGCACCTGTGGCAGTCGCACCAGGAGGGGTGGAGCCTGAAAATGAACTCTTGGAGGACAATGACAGCATTGAGTATGATGAAGAGGAGTGGGGCACACAGCCTGGCCTGACACAGATAGAGGAGGATTACATAAACGATGACACGGACTGAGTGAAGGTATTGAAGTTAAACATTTGATCAGGGATGTTATTTCTCTCGCTGTTGTTTTATTCTGTGTTGATTAAAGGGCTGAAGTGTTACAGTGTGTTTGTCTGATTGGCTGTAAGTGAGAGACTGATGATAGCTACTGTAATTTACCTCGATATTATCACTACTGGTCTCTTGTGTGACCTTCCTTATAATTGTGTACATTATTGTACATGTCATTAAAGATTAATACACTGTACGTCATCCCAGTGAAGGTTTGACAGGTCTGTAATGTCTCCAGCAGCATTTCAACTCTTTCACTGTCAGTTATCACACTGTGTTTCTGTTTAACACCTTTTACAAGTTAAATAACGTCTGTCACCAAACAGCAGCCTGCCCTGTCTAACTGCTGTAACTCCATTATTACATGCATTCCTTTGATCTGATTTGGGGTAAAATTATTGATTTGCCAAGAGAACTAATGTACATAATAATCTGTTTTAGTTCTTGTGTAAATAAAAATTAAAAGCTAAAGTTTTATGTTCTCAAGTAATTGATTTTTTTTAACATATAATCAGTAATTCTGATTTCTCACAGGTTTTTTTAATTCTTTCATCATGCAGGTCTGTTCTTCAGAGGTGAAATCACCATGAAAATGCTTAGAATTAAGAATTACAGCCAAGTCATTATTAATATTGCAATATTAATATTGTCAGATGTTACCTGTTCTTTCAAATAGAGATCCACAATCCTCATCTGCTGTTGATGTGAAGTACACTGAGGACCAAATGTTCAGAATAACATGCAGATTTTACTGTTTCTGTAGGACATCTGTACTTTAAGTGGCGTTAAACTGATAACATTGTACAGTCAGAACCAACATCCTTCCAACACAACAAAATCTGCACATTATTCCGAACTTTCCACCCACAGTGTACTACGTCTGCTTTGCTGTTACGTAGTACACTGTGGGTGTAAATAGTATCTAAAAATATAAGTTATTTCAAACAGGAATTATACATTGCAGCAATAATAATAACTGTTATACCAGTGAAGCATACATTTATTTTTTGTGATTCTAAACTTCTGTGTGATTGTTCGTGTTGAATGTGTCACAGAGTGTCCACAAACCTGATTCATACTTCATTCATCTTTAGCAGAAGATAAGATTCAATTTATGACCAGATGTTGCAGAACTTCAGGTAAAATCTTTTTCACACAGTCATGAAGATCGCAGTCGTCACGACTGCTCAGATCGCAGTGTTCACGACTGCTCAGATCGCAGTGTTCACGACTGCTCAGATCGCAGTGTTCACGACTGCTCAGATCGCAGTGTTCACGACTGCTCAGATCGCAGTGTTCACGACTGCTCAGATCGCAGTCGTCACGACTGCTCAGATCGCAGTCGTCATACTAATTTTTTAATTTAAAAGTCTTTCCCTTTCCAATTGTCAAATAAGCCTGATTGCTGTGACCAGTGAGATCTAGTGAAAGTTTCCTTCTGCCTTCCCTGTGTGTGCATGTTTGCATGTGTGAGAATAAGCCATCAGTGTCACTGTGGGATGTGTTCTGATAATCTTTTAATTATTTTGTTTTAGGTCTATGAGCGGATCTTCTGTCACATAACACCATATTCACTCTTTGTATTTTACAAATGTTTTTTTTGTTTTGCCTGTTAGTTTTGTTCTTTCTGGTGTAAATACATACTGTGTGTGTGAATGTCATTTGTAAATATAAGCTTCCACACTACGTTATTTAAACTTCTAAATGTTAATGCTGCAATCTGTAACAATGTTGCAGGGATGTGATGGACAGTTTAAATTCTTAAGAACTGTTTGAAGAACAAGCTACAAATGGCCCAAGTATTGAGTAGCCGGATCTTCTTTCTGTTTACAGATTTCCTGCTAAAGTGGACCTGAGAGCGCAAATGATAAATCATTATTATTAACTTTACTGTTGTGAATGGGGGTGAGGTCAAGGAGATGTAAGGTATTTGGTAAGTGAAGTTTTTCAGCAGTGAAGTTGCATGTATTTGTTTGTGGTGCTTCATTTACAGTTGATTAGTAGACAACAGATTCGAATCCATTTAGATTTAGTGCAGCAGGTCTATATAGCAGACTTTATAATGAAAAAGAAGTGTGTCTGAAGCCAGTTTACAATGAATGTTTGCACAATATTCATACACACACACTGGGAAGGGATGTAAATGGAGTAAACGCCACCCACAGTTACACCAGTCACCTGTAACAAGGATTAGGTAATGAATGACATTTTTATTAACTATATATTTGATGAGGTTATTTTATGTAACTCTAATTTAATTAGCCACAAGAAACGTAAAGTATAATGCTAAATTATTAATGCTATGTGACTATATCAAATAAATAGGTCAGTGTTAAAAACAAACTAAAAGTACCTACAGTATTTGCAGAAAATAATTAAGTTTAATTACAGACAAACAAACCAAGTGCTAAATGATCTGTATAGTTATATTAGCATTACCAATATAACACATCATTGTAGTCCATAGTAAGTGAACGAAACAACCACAGGCTGCTTAATGGCAAGCCTGCGATCATGGCTAAATAACGCGTAACGCAGTACGAGTCCAGAGGCCGTCCTTATTAACAAATGTCAATGAAGAAACTTCACTATGCTACATAAACCATTTTTTATGAGGAAATAGCGAATCATTTAATGAAACGACAGCCTGTCAGCTATTCCTCAACATGTTTTATATGTATTAAACAATACCTTTGTTGGGAACTGTATGTAGCTTTAACTACAATTAAAATGCGATTTTATAAGAGAAGACAGAATAGGCAATGTCGCGACAGGTAGGACTCATTTACGGCATCACCGCTAGAGATCATTTATTATTGAGAAAACGGCAAATTCCGTAAAATCCGTTATGGCTAACTTGGATCACGTGAGGCACTTTAGCCAATCATGTAATGGCAATAACTTCCGCAGCCAGCGTTCGATATTTTACGACAGTCAGTTACAGTTTACCTTACCCAGGTTCTTGTGGTGCACGGCGTTTTGTTGTTGGTACATTTACAGCTGGACTAATACTTGAAAATAAAATGACCACGTGTTGCTCTATTAGTCATAGGTCAACTATTAGCTGCAGGTTACTGCAAAGGGCACACCGTTTTTCATAAAGCATTTTGGATTACATTTCAGGTTTAATTTAAACAACTACATTGGGCACAAATTACATTGATACTAGTCAGAAATGTTATTGTTGAAATCTGAAAGCCACATGAAGTACATTTCTATCATACTTTCATAATTATTAAAATAATGATGGCGTTATATTATCATAAACCACATAAAATACAGTACAATATTTATAATTCAATTAGTTTCTTTCTTAGGATAAAATGCATTATATCAACATCATAGGCAAACATGGCAGTCATGATAGTCAATTTAATTCAATAGACTTAATTGTTGCAATCTGAAAGCTAAAGAGAGAAAACAACGATATTTTTACTTCTTTAGACAATATATAATATACGCAATGTCTGCTATTAAATAGTATTACTGGTGGCGTTGCTCTGTCTTTTCTTATTAAAGTGCATCTTCATCATAGTAAAACCTACAAACAGTTCCCCACAAATATACTGTTATCGACATGCTGTCGATTCATTAAATGATACGCTGTTTACTCAAGTTGAAACTGAAGTTTCTTCATTGACATAACGTGAAATAACGCCCTCTAGTTTTTATCCTGCGTTGAGCGTTCTTGAGCCACGGTTGCAGGCTTGCCTTTAAGCTGCTGTGCCGCAAGCGTGTGATATTGTATATGGTCTCAAGTAAATAACATATATCCACGTGTTCTTTGTTTGGCTTTCAGGTTTCAGCAATTAATTAAGCAAAAATTGAATTGTAGTCACTATTATGAATTTGTTTGGAAACTAATGTCACTGCTATGTATGCCCAATGAAGCGGTTTGGTTAATGACCAGATTCAGATCTAATCTTTCACTGTGGCAAGAAACTATGCAGTGTAAATGGTAAATGACTCATAAGCGCCAGTCACCAATGTCATTGTCATTACTGATTGTTTGCCATCTTCTCTATATTAGTAGAATCTCTGGCAGAAACCTGTGATAACATGGATATTTCGTCATTGACAGGCGACTAGTGACCTGGGATTTAAAATAGGATTTCTCGTTTTACAAAAAGCTGCAATAATAATTTTGTAATAATGCAAGTACACAATTGAACAAAATAAACTGTGCAAGTGGTTTTTGGACACTCATGCAAAAATCTTACATATTGTGCCTTTACGTGCACAAGCAAATAAGCAAGTAAGTAAACCCCCAAACAACCTAAACATTTACCAAAAATGTGATGTTTTTATGAAAATAGTGCTATAATACAGCAGTGTTTAAACTATTTTGAATTGCTACATATATACATAATTGTATATATAAGTGAACAGCAAATCTTGAAAGTCTTGCATGTTCTCTGTGTGTCTCTGCTTACAGTTCAATATCCTGATGTCTTCTCTTCCTGTTCCACCTTCACTTGCCTCGACCCACTCGCACACGCAAACCCATCTTTCTGTTTGCAGCACACCTCAACAGGAACAGACGCCGTCATCATGGTTGACAGTCGTTGACAGCGAGCCTGGTGTTTCAAGAAACTGTCTCTCCAGACAATCTTCTTGCTGCAGAACGAACATTCGTACGGCCGCAGGCTTCCATGTGTCTTTATGTGTTTGGTCAGGTGATGTTTCATTTTGAAGCTCTTGGAGCACACGGGACATGCGAACGGACGAAGGTTCAGATGCTGCATCTTCACGTGCCGGTCACGCATGCTCTTCAGC